>CAIGRN010191858.1:0-37216 GCA_903798345.1 Fraxinus anomala
TAAGGAAGTACTGATTATCGTATCCAAATAAAGAACCGGTACCCACAAGATTTGAATCAAGAAAAAGACTATATTTATTATTTCCAAATGAACAAGAATAACCAAAATTGTCCAAAACAGAAATAGAAATCAAATTTTGTCTAAAAGACAGTACCCCAAAAGTCTCTTTCAAATCCAAAAAAAAACTAATTTTAATAATAATCTAAAATTCCCTATAGCCTCTACTTCAATTGATTTGTCGTCACCCGTATAGATGAATCTTTCAGAATCATTTGGCTTTCAGTTGTTCAAACAACCCTACATAGACACACTTATATGAGTAGTGGCACCGGAATCAATCTACTTAGCATGTCTAGATATTGAAACTAAATTAATCTCAGAACAAACCAAAGTAAGAAACGTACATTTCTTTACATACTAAGCGTGATATTTGGTACAATCACTTTTCAAGTGTCCCGGGATTCAAAAAAAGTAGCAGCCAGGTGATTCATCCTTTTCAGGTTTTTGCTGCTTCTTTTGAGCTGGACTGGGTGCAGCTTCCTTATTCTTTCTTTTCTTGAACTTGTCCTTAGAGGTACTAGCCAAGTGAACACTTTCAGTTCTTTCTTGCTTCAACCTTTCGTCTTCTTGCACACTGTATGAAATGAGCTCATTTAGAGTTCATTTCTCATTTTGACTGTTATAACTGACTTTAAATTGATTGTATTGTGCAGGAAGAGAAATTGAAGCCAAATGCATGAGCAAATCATCAGATAGCTCAAGTTTTAGTGCCTTTAATTTTGAAACAATATGAGACATCTCCATTATGTAACAGGAAGAGAAATCAAAACCAAATAACGAGCAAATTATCAAATAGCTCAAGTTTTAGTACCTTTAATTTTGAAACAATATGAGACATCTCCATAATTTGCTCTCGAATATTTCATTTACCTTTATATCTTAGTGAAACTAAGTTTGCCAAAAGTATACTAATTTCAGCTTTATCGCTTTTTACAAAATATTTTTCAATTTTATCAAGAAATTCCCTGGCAGTAGTTACTTTATCGGACGCAGCGCCCCTGAATGATTCTGGAACACCACGCTTCATGATCATAAGACTCGTGCTGTTTGAATCCACTTATCAAAGTCTTTCATCAACAGAACTTTTATCCGTAAGTGTTGCAGGTTTTCAATTTTTAAATCAAGGTCTAAGTCCATGCAGTCAAGAACGATCTGAACGTTTTCTTTCCAGGCCTTAAAGTTGATTCCATTTAACACGGGAATAGAGTCGATATTTGCAGATATTGTAGAAGTAGAAGAGTTAACTGAATAGAGAATAAAACCAAAAATATGTTCACATTAGAATTCGTATTAAATAATTAATTAATTCAAATAATGGTAAACCCCACCACAAGAGACCGAGCACAACATTGATATTTAGTCTTTGGACATAAATATCAATTTGTAAGTGATACTCTTGGTGTACTAATTAAATATTGACAATAAACTATGTCAAACAAGAAACCTAGCTTTGAACCGATTTATTATTCATATAAAACAAAACCTTACAATTACCACATATTTATTACTACAAGTATGTTGTAGGCGCACAAAATTGGGCACTGTGCGCGCCAACAGAATCCAAGCGCAGCAGCTCCCGGTGATGGGCGCTGGAGATGCTGCCTTCATCCCATTATAATGCTGAAAATTTTACCAAAAAAAACCATATTTTGAAATCTAGGGTTTGAAATTCACATCCAAAATTTATTTATTTATTTAGAAAACCTAATTATAAATTTCAACCCTAAAATTCTTCCTTTAATCTCAATGTTTTAACATAGATTGACTCTGATACCACTTGTAGAATTTTTCATGAACCTTAAATTTTATAAACTTTACATAATTGTCAAGATCTCCAAGTTAAATTACCAAGAAAATTAATTAATGTGGAGTATACCTTGATCCATTGATTTATATTTTTAATAATGAATCTTGAATTTGGATATTTAAATCTTGATTTCTTGTTCTTCAATTTAAATTCTCAATCCTTCTTCTTGATTCTTGAATCTTGATTGTGGCTTTTGGCTTCCTCTTCAATATGTCTTCTCTATTAATTCTTGTGTTGATGGGATGACACAAAGAATAAGAAAATTGCATATGAATTAGGGACAATACTCCGATGTATAGTTTTCATATATATTCGGCTCATCGTCAAATACAAACCCTAATGGACCTGGTCTCTACACATATAATCCGACCTACAATTTATATTGATGTCCAAGCCAAATTACTTAATTCTTTACTAGATCGCTTTAATTTTGGGTTTAACTTTAAAATATCATTTATACACAATTAATTACATATGTTGATCCACAGGCAAATTAAATAATTTTCCAACAGTCAATGCCTCTACCTTTGCATCCGCGTCAGGGTAGGCCGTTCGATATTTTGTATTTTTGTCTTATTTTTCTTGCTTTATGAAAAGGGTAAATTTCCTTACCTTTTTAAGTGACTCTCGGTGTGGTCAACCTTTCATTTTTGCATTCATATAGTAAGGTTTTAGTCTCTATTTGACCTATGTTTTTCCAAAAAACTCAGGGTGCGTTTCATTTGTTATTTTCATACTGTTTTTAATTTTGCAAAATACTGAAATCGTGTTTGGTCTTTTATTTTCGAAAATAAGGATAAACTTATAACATAAAACTCAAAACTCATTTTTTTTTTTCGTTTTGAGTTTTTTCATGAAAATTCTGAAAAACATTCAAAACATAGAGAAAAAGAGCTTAAATTTTTTTAAAAAAAATTAAAAATATAAATATAAAATTCTAACAAATTAATAAAAATCAACAAAAAAAATTCTAAAATTATAAAAATTTCTTAAAAATATAGAAATTATAAAAAAATTCAAAATTTAAAATAAAAATATTTCAAGTTCTTGTTGATTATTTAAATAAAAGTTCCACAAAAGTATTTAAGTGAATACAGATAAAAATATTCTCAATCCACATTATTAATTTTCATTTTTATTTCATATATTTTGAACTCAATCTAATATTTATTTTCGTTTTACTTTTGCAGGGAAAAAATATTGTAAGATTTGTCAACTTTAAAATGTATATATTACATAGTAATATATTAATATAAAATTATTTTATTTTTACTAAATAATAAATTTCGTTGAATAAAATGTCAAAATAAATTTTCAAAATTTCAAACCAAACGTGTTTTCAAGTTTTTTGTCTTGAAAAATAATTTTTTTCAAAATGACCAAGCAAACGCAATTTTAGTGATTTTAAAATAAACCTTCAAAACAGAAATTTGAAAATGAATTCAAAACTAAAAACTGAAATACAAATCAACATCCCTCTTTTTTTTCAAAACTCATTTTCAGTCATACATTCTTTCATAATTTTCACGTAAATTCAAAAATTTTCATTAATTTTTAACCACATATTCTCCAACAAAACATTATTCTAAAATGCATTTTAATCCAAAAATGAAACTCAAACAAAGGCTTAATATCGTGCGTGCAGTATCCATACTTTAAAATTTTTTTGAGACGTTACATAACCGCGTGATTTTTAATTGAAAGTATGGGTGATAAAGTTTTCCATATCGACCCGCTCCATCCCGTTACGTAAACGGTCAAGGATTAGGAAATTTGTCCATGTTCCGAATTTCTCAAACTCGCCTCAAATATTTTTATTTAATTTTATTTTCATATTATTTAAAAAAATATTAAATAACTAAAAGGAGCGGTAAATGAAGATATTTTAATTCATGTCTCGCTTCTTGACAATACTCAACTAAGCAAAAGCATAGAAATGGACACCTCGTTACCATCCCCAATCAGAAAGTGAAAAATTTCATCTTAAAGAGCAACAATTTTAGTACAATTTGAACTATTTAATTTTTGTAATAAAGATAATACATTTAAATGATTTTATTTTTCAATCAGACATACGGCCCGTCGCGTAGACGTTTGAGGCATGTTTGTGGTAGATTTTGTGGAAAAAAACAAAACTTCTGAAAAATGTATGATTAAAAAGATAGAAAAAACTTATGAATCCAAATGAAAGAATACATAATTAAAAATAAATTTTAAAAGAATACGTAATATGTTTAATACAGAAAGATTTTTAGGGTGTGTTTGAGCCACATTATTTTGAAATAATGTATTTTGAAATAATAGATTGATAGAGAATATGTGGTTGAAAAAGAAGGAAAAGTTATTGATATGATGGAAAATATTATTTTATTAAAGAATATTTGATTGAAATATTAGTAGAAGAATGAAAATGAAAATTTTAATATATGTCAAATAGGGCCTAGTGAGACGGTTTAACGGAAAAGTAAAAGTAGTAATAGTAATAGTAATAGTAATAATAATTAAGTAAATAACAAGTGCGTTTGTAGTCCAACGGTTAGGATAATTGCCTTCCAAGCAATAGACCCGGGTTCGACTCCCGGCAAACGCATTTTTATTTATATTTTTTCAATTAACACATTAACGGATATACTCTTTGCAGAATACTATTCCTGTTAGAACTGGACTATTTAACAGTCCCGGTTCCATTCACGATGTGAGTCTTCTTCCATTCATATAGGGGAGTTACTATTATAAATAGTTGAAAACATCCCCAGTCATTGTTTTTTCATTCTATGGTAAAATAATATTCTTACTAGTGGGTCCACTCCATTACAATTATACAAGACCTTGGAAGAATCAAGAATGGATATTGAAATCCAATCATCAACCTCTGTAATGGGAGCTTCCCATTCTTCCCCTCCTTCGCCACCGCTTCTGGTGGATGAAGAAAAGCAAACTACCGCCTTCTCCGCCACCCATAAAGGCTCCAAGAAACTTGCTTTAATCCCTCTAATCTTTTTAATCTATTTTGAGGTTGCTGGTGGCCCTTATGGTGAAGAGGCTGCCGTGGGTTCTGCAGGGCCGCTTTTTGCAATTCTTGGATTCCTTATCTTCCCATTCATATGGAGCATCCCTGAAGCTCTTGTGACTGCTGAACTTTCCACTACTTATCCAGGGAACGGAGGTTTTGTCATATGGGCACACAAGGCATTTGGTCCCTTCTGGGGATCCTTAATGGGTTCTTGGAAATTTCTTAGCGGTGTTGTCAATTTAGCTTCATATCCTGTTCTTTGCATAGATTATCTCAAACTTGTTTTTCCAATATTCTCTTCTGGTGTTCCTAGGAGTCTGGCAATATTTTTTGCTACTATATTCCTGTCGTTTCTCAATTATACAGGTGTAGCAATAGTTGGTTACACTGCTGTGTGTTTGGGCCTTGTTTCACTTTCTCCTTTTGTTGTACTTAGTTTTGCTTCAATTCCCAAGATTCGTCCTAAAAGGTGGATCAGTTTAGGTCAGCAGGGTGTCAAAAGGGATTGGAAATTGTTTTTCAATACCCTTTTTTGGAACCTTAATTTTTGGGACAATGCCAGTACTTTAGCTGGTGAAGTAGACCAGCCCCAGAAAACATTCCCAAGAGCACTACTTTTAGCTGGGATTCTCACATGTTTGAGTTACATAGTCCCCCTTTTGGCTGCAACTGGAGCTACAAATTTGGACCAATCAAAATGGGTGAATGGCTATTTTGCAGATTTGGCTGTTATCATTGCTGGCAAATGGTTAAAATACTGGATAGAAATTGGTGCAGTTTTATCTGGGATTGGACTATATGAGGCTCAGTTGAGCAGCTGTGTTTATCAAATTCTTGGTATGGCTAATATAGGAGTTTTGCCTAAGTTTTTCGGGTTGAGGGCGAAGTGGTTCAACACACCTTGGGTCGGTATTCTGCTATCCACATCGATCGTGGTGGCAGTTTCGTTCATGAATTTTACCGATATTATAGCCTCAGTAAATTTCTTGTATAGTCTTGGAATGCTGTTGGAATTTGCTTCATTTTTATGGTTGAGGAGGAAGATGCAGAAGACAAAGAGGCCATATAAAGTTCCACTGCCATTGCCAGGACTGATCATAATGTGCTTGGTACCATCTGGATTTCTGATATATGTAATGGTAGTTGCCAATAAAATTGTCTACTTGGTCAGTGCTTTGCTCACAGTGCTTGGCATTGTGTGGTACTTCTTGATGAAGCTATGCAGATCAAAGAAGTGGTTTGAGTTTGAAAATTATGTGGACGAGGATGAGAATTAAGATGAGAATTACACTAGGATGAAAATTCTTTTAACTAGTTTATGAATAAGGAAGAAATAGGAGATTTTATAAAGTAATACAATGCAGTTCATGTAATTCTTTTGAAGTTATATGATGTAGCAGAGAATAATATACCTATTATTTTATTTTTCAGTTCAATGCTATTTCTGCTTTGTGTTACATATTTGGAACTTGTAAGTAATTTTCAAGAAAAGCACCTTTTATACTGCTTTTAAGTATGGTAAAACATCGACAGATGGTGGTGAAGTAGATTGAATTTTCACCCATGAAAAAAGAAGCTGAGTAAATTTGCTGTAGGAACTAAAAACAAAAACACTATCAAATTGGACAGCAGATATGAGTAATAATCACATCGAGTACTTTTGTAAGTTTATTTTAGCTCAAAATGGTCAAGGGAGTGGCTCCCAGGCCTCTGATATCCATGTAAAGGACTCGACATCTAGTCGTCTACTAGGGGCGAAGAAAAAAAATACTAAATCATCTAAGAGACGATGTGAAAATTGAAGGTCTTGAGGTATAAAATAATAAATAAGGATCCAAAAGTCCTATTTATGGATAACTTGGAGTTTGAGAGTATCTACGGAAAGATTTTCAATTCACGTGACATTGATGTCTAATGAATAGAAGGTCGGTTCAAATTCATTCTATCTATAACTCGAATTTATTAATAGAAGAGAAAGAAAATGAGATTAGAGTGAGCCAATAAGAAACAAGGAGGAGAGAGAGGGTTTAAAGTTTGCCGACTTAATCCATTTAACAAAATCTCTATAACTATACAGGGTGGTTCTAAATTTTGTCTATATTTTTTTTCTCTTATGTTGAAGTATTTTTTTTTTACCAAATTAATAAATAAACATAATTAATAAAAAAATCGTCTAGGTTAGAGCCAGTTCTCAGCTCTAGGTACTAGAATTGGAACCGGCCCAAAATCGGCCAGCTCTTAGTTTTATGAATCAAAACCGTTTAAAGTTTATGTTGAACCAAACTAGCAGATTCTGATTCGGTTGCTTTGCTTGTTGAATCACTTGATTTGAAAATTTAAACAGTTAGATAAGTCCAAATGTATATTAAAGTATTGCATGTGCACAATTTCAATAAATAGACTATAAGCTAGACTTAAATTCAAGACATTATTTATTTTGGTATCATATTAAATCATATAAAGAGTTTAAGTTGTTAAACAAGACTAGATAAATATGTATAATCTTCAACATTGCTCAACCCAAATTTTTAATAAAAATTAAAAACAAATGAGAAAATATAATGGAAAAGAAAAGAAATAGATGGTTTGAGACTAAAATGTTGCAAAATTAAAAGATGAAGGACCTAATTGTCAAATAAGAGTTGAAAACTTGTATTGATAAGTTGAGGATCCTCGATGCAAATTCCCCTAACGAAAAAGCAAACATGAAACAACCTTCATGTTATTATATTGAATAATTGAAATAAATCACGTCACTGCGCAAATGGAAATCGCTTCCTTCCCTTCCAAGTAGAAACTGAAGAACTACACGCAGTCATCAGTCTAGGCTCGTAATTGCAGGTTCTCTTTCCGCGCTTAAATTTGATTATATATAGAATAATTGGATTAAGGCAATTTATGTGAGATTTAAACCATAAGGTAGTCCAATAGATCTTATAATTTTTCGTTATTGGAACCCTAACTCACTCCGCTGATTTTCATTTTAATTTTCTTGTGTGTGTGTGTGTGTTTGTGTGTGTGTGTGTTTTTTTTTTTTTATGATTTAAGGTGATGATTATTATTTTTTTTTATTTTCAGGTCAGCAGGATTTCACCTTGAAGTTTTGCCTATAAATTCTAACAAATTGTATTAGAATCTAAATCAGGAAAAATGATCTCCATCGAAATGAACGATCGCAAAAGTAAGTTGATTGTTCTATTTATATTTATCAGTGAATCAATTGTTGAATTGCGTGCGTGCGTGCGTCCTATGTCCGGCTGAGGTTGTCTACAATGTATCTGAGTAATTGCATCTGAGCTACTGTGGATTTACATTCCAGCTTGTTTGAATTATATGTATAAATCAACCTTTGGATTTTTTATTAATTTTTTATTTTTTTTTTTTATTTCTCGTTGCTGAGTGAAACTGCCGTGGTTGATTTGAAGTGCACCTTCATATTATTGTATAAGAAAGAAACGTGTAAATGCCTGATGTTTTTTTTTTCTTTGCCTTGATATAACGAGGTAGAAATTGGACTGGGACTGACGGGGTTTGGAGTGTTTTTTTCATTCTTGGGGGTAATTTTCTTCTTCGACAAGGGATTATTAGCTATGGGAAATGTAAGTTCAATTTTATGGTGCTCATTGTTTCACATTTTTTTCTTTTTCATCTATCACCTTCATATTGCTCAGTTTATTATTAATTTCTTGTTGGCTGTTTAACACTGTGTCTTTGTATTGAAACAGATCCTCTTCTTCTCAGGCGTGATGTTGACCATTGGACTCAAGTCGTCGGTGCAATTCTTCATGAAACGTTCGAATTTTAAGGTTTGTTTTGGTTAATAACTGCAGTGTGTTAGTTTTAACATTTCTGTTATTTTGTGTCCATTAGGATTTGATATAATGTTGCTCGTAGGGAACGGTTTCATTTGGTGCTGGCTTCTTCTTTGTCATCATTGGATGGCCTATAATAGGAATGATGCTAGAGACATATGGATTTGTTGTACTCTTCAGGTTCAGCAATCTCTGTTTCCCTGATTATACATATAATGTTTCAGTTTTCAAAATGGTTCATTCTTGTCTTTTCCGGGTCCTAATGATTTATAATTATATTTGTGCAGTGGCTTTTGGCCAACACTTGCTGTTTTTCTGCAAAAGATACCTATTCTTGGTTGGCTGTTCCAGCAGCCATTTTTCAGATCGGTATGTTTGCTTTGACATGTTTCTAGTTATATGTTTGGATCCTGGGAAGCAATTATTTGGAATTTATACTGAATTTGAGTTTAGATAGATGTTGGATGTTGCATTTTGAATAGTTTTGATACTAGAGATTGATTTGTTTATCTAAATTAATATCAGAGTATTTGAAGAAAGCTTTATTTGAATTTCTTATTGCTTCATTGGAGGTGTTTTACGGTGCCCCCACACAATCTTTTCTGTTCTAGTATTATTTTTATGTAGAAGTTGATGCATGGTATACACCTGGCGTATCACTGAGTGATGGGCTGCAAGTGCTTCTGTAATTATTCCTTAGTTGATCCTGCTAGGAATACTTTCAGGTCACTGCATTGTAATTGAGGATGGGGTACTTTCAGGAACTCTAGTTGGAGACATCAAATGATGTAGAAATTTGTTACTTTCCGTGTTCGTACCTGCGAGTCTGTGACCATGTCTTAATTTGAGCAGTTTGACTTTAATCGTTGTTAAAGCACAACGGAATAGAACAGAATGATACATTGAGGATCCACACCATTGTTATCAGCTAGATTGTTTTTTTAGAGTTTCTTCAAGTTATTATGGATTTAATGTTGTAGTTATTTTTTCATGTCTAGCGTTCATACAAATTCTTGCAAAGAAAATTTCCATTATTTGAGCCAAGGTTTCTTAAAGTTCAAGTAAGGTAACATATCAAGTGTCTGAAAAACACTTCAACAAAGTTGAGAAGTCTCTGAAATGTGTTCGTATATACTAAGGAGTATTAGACATGTGTCTGTTTGGAGAATTGGTCTCCTTCGCGTTAGACATGGACAGTTCACTTGAGTTAGAGTGATTCGATTCTTCAGGGTTTTCCGTGGTGTTTGACAGATTTGTAGATTCACTTGTTGGAGTTTGGATAATTTTTATGTTACTGTTATAGTTTTGATGCTTTATTTATCCACACGAGAACATTTTATCCACATGATAACATGCAAGTTCTGCATTTGAGTGTGTGAACTTTAGCTCTGAATCTATTATTATCTGGAGATTGAAGTCCTAGGTGCTATTCTTCTAAAATGGAAGTTCGCAGATTTGGAGTTCTTTTCTTTTTTTTTTTTCTGCATTACGAAAAAAAGCCAGTGTACTTCTGTAGCGCTGTTTTTTTCCCACTTGCTTGACAATGAACCACCCTCTTGTATAAGTTTTGTAACATGGCATCGTGTGTTTATAATTCTTCATCTCCTCCTGTGCAGATCTTTGACCGTTACCGAGGAAAAAGAGTTCCTGTATAACTTTAGTCTAGGAAAGTGCAAGAAGAGGCACCCGTTTGCCACTCGTAAGTTTTGTAAGATACCGTCTGATCAACAATTCCATATAAGACAGCATATTCTGCTAGTTGATATAGGGCTTGATTAATACATGTTGATCTTTCGGTGGCTTCTTTTCTCTACATGGTAAATAAAAATCAATTACTTTCATGGAGATTTAAACGTTCATCTATCGTTTTTTTCTTGTTAACTACCATGGGTTCATTACTTGATTTTCCTTTTTTATGATGTCTACGGTGAATGTTCTTGAATGGCAGGCAGGCAGACAGACTTAGGATACACAAGACTAAGCTGGAATTTCCTTGTCCTGATAACAACAGCCAAGTCTAGAGGCTGTCACTACAATAAAATTTCATTTTGATATGATCCATTTCAAGTAATACATATAAAGCAGATTGCAAATTCTAACATGTCGAAATAATGAGTTAATATTGATGGTGAATTGTCTCATTAAGCCCATGTATGGCTACCCATTTATAGATAATCAAATCACTTTTTATTCAAATATTTCGTGCAGTTCACAATCCTATAATCTACATTATGAGGTCATAGGTTGAGTGATTGGCTGGACACAATATTTTTGTCCATCCAAGCATGCATACAGGCAGGCAGTCATCCAAAGCTGAGAACAAATAGGAAAAATAAAGCAATGGCAAATATTGTGGAACCAAGGATGCAATCCTTGAACAAAGGGTTAAGCTTGGTCTGGTTGGCTTTTGAGAATTTCATTCTTAGCACAACTGTCTCGAAAATGGAACATGAAACACCCCAAATAACCTTGGATGACTTGTAATTGGGCATTATAGCTTTTGTATAATGGAACATGAAACACCCAGTTAAAACTTATAATTGACTTGAATACATTAAAGTAGCTGCACAATTGTGCATTAAAGCTCCCAAGTTTATAACCTTCCCTCTAAACCCGAACGCCACCTTAATATATTAAAGTCTTATTTATTGTAATGTCCAATCTTACATGCTCTATATATCTGTCTACGATGTTGAACAACCTTTCCTCGGCTCGAGGAGATAACTTTCTTGAAATTGCTAGGCCCAACTATGGTTAAAGCAAAACTTTTCCTCGTGTAAAGGTGTAAACTAAAGAAGCACATACAAAAAAAAATAAATAAATAAAACGGAACCTTTCTCTGTAATAACTGAAAAACATTAAGAGACGAAGACACTGTCAGTTTGGAAAAACACTATTAATTCAATGGATGATGGATTTTTTCCAAAAGTTGTGAATATCATCTGAAGGTACAATCTCAGTTCATCAACATTAACTAGCATCAAACTAATATCAACGCAAGGATTACTGCAGACAACGATCCAATTTGGTGGAAATATATATAATTCCTCGAGCTTCTCGAAGATGGACCAACCGGTCCAAAAGCAGGAGGTGGAAATAGCCTGCTGGTACTTGAATTCGAACTGCGCACCAAAATATAAAAACTATTTTAGAGGCCAGGTAAAGAAAATCACATAAAGAGAGAGAAAAAAAAATAGATAAACACTCACCTTCCACCAAATCTGCAGGATCCATAACCTGCATATCGATAGCCATGATCACGGGATAAGAAATTTATACAAATTTTAACGTACGATTCTAATTACACGAGATTATACAAAGGCAAACAAGTACATGTGCATCAACCAGAAGCGTGCACTGTGAAAGTAGTTTTCTTGACGGAAAAAATAGGATACTGTTGACTGATCTAATCAATGGAAATGGTGGACAACGATGGAAAATTCAAATTTGCAATATGAAAGCTTTAAAGGATAAAAGAAAAACTGAACATTCTTTGAAATGATTAGTGCAAGACCATGAAAACGAGATGAGTAGAAACTGGTTTGGATATGCATTAACATTTTGAATATCTTGTTTCCTATCATTATAAACATAGAGAAAAATCACCAGGAACAGGCGTAAAAAGAAGAATTCACTCTCTTAAAAGGACAATGATGAAGGGCGCCAGAAACTTACTAGGATCAATAGTAGTTGTCGTAGCCGTACCATCAAAGTCGCAAGTTCCTCCAGAACTGTGCATTTTTTGATAGTAATCATTGTAAGCATAAGAAGCATGATTTTGCCAAGTATCGGGTAAATAGCAAGCCTGCCCTTGTTGAATAGCTCTGCAATTAGCTTGGCCAGGTCCGCAAGCCCAATTGAGTCCACTTTTCAGCGAATCCTCATCTGTACCTTGTCTTGCAATACAAAAAACTGATGATGAATTTGCATCGAGACTTTCTGAATTACTCAAACTAATTGAATAAACAGCAGTGCTGTTAGTAAAAAGGACACCCCAGTTCCTCTCTGAGACAGGCCCACGCCTTTTATCTTCATTGAACAACTCATATATGTATGTATTTATTGGCATGTCGAGTTGACTAGGTGGACCAGAATCATTTGAAACACGCCGAATCAAGTTACCGTTAAATGCTTCTGCATTTTTTACAGTGGCATAAGGTTCATTGGCACCACCAAACCAAGGCCACCCAGTTTCGGTCACAACAATAGGGATCTTCGAAAAGTTGAGAGCAGATATTGAGTTATAGGTTGCATCCACCAAAGCATCAAACATACTGTTGTAGCGAAAAAGGGTGTTTGGGTCAACAATTTGTTTGACTGACGAGAGTGGTTGGAAAAGAGCATATTCGATAGGAAAAATGCCATTGCTCTTAACATATTCATAATAAGGATAAGCATTTAACATGTAAAAGGAATTTGTGTTTCTTAAGAACTGAAGGATCTGGAATATTGTGGAGTTCCATGTAGTGTTAAAGTTGGCAGTAGAAGGAGGAAAGGGCCGAGGAATTACGCCCATCGACTGTGGGGTTGAAACTTTAACTACATAATTTAGATTCGAAGCAACTAAGGCTTTATACAGGTTATTCATAGCAGGAACCAGAACTGGTGCTGCATTTGGGATTGAAGTGAGAACTTCACTGCCCACAGCAATTGCTGTAATATTTGTCCCAGGCAGATAAGCTGCAACATTTTTATTAATCCAGGCTGCTGCTGCTGATGGGGATTCTCCAATCCCTAAGACTTCTTCATTTGTAACACCAACCATGACTTCAATGCCAGTGTTTGAGAGAGCACTCAGCATGTGGGCATCAGAATCAAAAAGACGCACATGACTTATTTGATGTGTTTTAAGAATTCCAATAATATCAGTAGCTGATGGTAAGTTAGAAACATCGGTACCAATATTTATCCCAACAAATGCACCTGCACATACAAGAACATGATTGAAAATTATTGGAAGCTTTACCTCGTTTATTTTCTATGTAGAACTTCAAACAGAAAATCGGTCGTATCTCCAATTGCGAGGCCGGTAAGTCCTACTGGCAGGTAATATGTGCTAAAAACCAGATGTGCATGACAATTATTGCAAGAAAGCAAACTCGAATCAATCAGCTATCCAAAACTAAAATGACTTGAGCAGAAAACTTTGTTTTCAATAATACCTTAACCTACATTTGTTAAAGCATTGACCTAACCATAAAAGTCATAGAATGAATTATCTTGAACTGTCATGTTAAATTACAACTAATTCATTCTACTATTCCTTTTGCAGGAGGCCACAGTAAGGCCAAAAAATACTGTAATACAGAAATCGTAATTTTACCAATGCTTCATATCACAGGATTGAGTTATACGAGTCCACTGCAATTAAGAACGATAAAGTCATGCACAATAAGAAGAGAGAAACTCTTCGACATCAGTTATGTTGTATGAACACTTCAACTAGAGTGGGGTAGCGTGTCCGTGTCCAACGTGTCGGATACCAACACTCTTTGAACACTCTATCATGATCATTTTTCTTTCTTTATCAAAAAGATTATATATTTTTAATTCAAAGTTATTATTAAATAACAAACATGTAGTAATATTTAAAGGATTTCAACAAGAAAAATTAATAAAAAGTATAAAATTAAATTTATACTATATAAATAAAGAATTTAATCAACGTATCAGCGTTGTTTTCATGTTAGTACTTTTTTGAAAAATCGCACGTCATACATGTCTGCGTAATTGCATCATAGGACATTAACAACAGACTATAGAAACCATTTCGACTTTGTCCTTAGGAGATTATATAAATATTTTTACGACAAATTATTATGTTCCTACTTCCTACTAAGAACTCAAAAACCTAATATTTGGTCAAAGTTCATGCCTCAAATGGCCAATAATATTCAGTACGATGGTAAAAGGTTGAGCAGGTTTAAGAATGTTGATCAACCTATTGTACTGGAGAAGAACAGTCCACAAAATAGCAGGATTGCTCCAAGCCATACTTTAATCATCATCAGCTACAAAATTAGCTTTTGATCTTCACTGACGCCTGCACTTTTTACTTCAACTGGAATAACAAAGACATGCATTTTAAAAATGGCATCAGATAAAGACCAAGACTTGTTTCATGGATGATGATATTGGAAAGGGCATTAAACATGACCTGATTAATTTCCTTCAAATAATGTCGATGAGCAAACCCTTGAGAAATCTGCACAGGCCATTTGAGAAGGTAAAATTCTCGTTTCCGTTTGTGCATAAAAGATACATAAAAATATATAGATACCACATGCTAATATAATTGTGTGTATCCATGTGAATGAGAAAGACAGTATATAAAAGACAAAAATCAACAAATTATTTAATTAAAATGACAAGCTTGTAAATCAATGTAACAACATGGCCGTTAAGAGTAGGTAACATGTTCCCTATCTTTGTTTCTATCTCATCGTATCACATTCTGTTCTGCGAGATTTGAAAATCGATGTCAATACCTCGGTGTAGTTGTAATCTCATATATCCAATATTTCTCCACCAGAATTCTAATTTATTCTCAAAGAGGCAAAGAAATATTTAGAATGAAATGTAAGACATGACGTGTAGTGTGTGTATTTATTTGCGAAATCAGAATTTAATATTGAATATTTCAAGATGTGAAGATTCGTATGAATTGGCATCATTAAGTAATTGCCAATTGCCATAATAATAGCATCATCTCAGTGTGCAATGTCGATGACAAATAAGATTGAGCAAANATTAAGTAATTGCCAATTGCCATAATAATAGCATCATCTCAGTGTGCAATGTCGATGACAAATAAGATTGAGCAAAATAACAGGAAATCGCAACCAAGATATGTTTCGATAAAGATTTATGAACTCCCAAGGGAAAAGGCTATGCACGAAGTAGATATAAATTGATTAATAACAATGGGTACTGCCAACTTTATAATCACATACAAGAATATCATGGTCAAATTGTATTAGCTCAGGTTAATGGTTATTAAATAACCATTAAGTGGAAGATTGCATACGTTCCATTTGTAAACGTGCAGAGCAAATGTAAGTATGGAAACAATTCAAATGAGTGAATCCACAGATCAAGAAGAAACTGATATGCTACAGTTCAGGCAGGCTGAGTGATAGACTAGCCAATCTGCCAGTAGTCTCAAAACCAGTCTCAACACAAGGACAAAGTTGAATGCCCTCAAACTAACTAGATCAAACAAACCAGACGTAGCTCATCAAACGATATCCATTGAGTTGGATGTTCCACCATGACTGACCAGAGGTCAATCTTAAGCCTCAAACCGAAACCCTGTTTCCTGATCGGACTGATACCTCCATAGACCAAACCCAACTAAGTTGTTACCCACGAGAATTTCAAAGACTACATTCAGCACAAAGCCCAGTAGCTAAAGACCATTCAAACCACTGGTTCATTAAGTCAGATAGTGGAACCAGGAAGATCTCTATAGACTGGAGATAGTGTGGATAAGATGACGCTCTACCTTCAACCCACATGCCAAAACATTCTCACCAAAAAGGAATCTTGCTGGGCAAGAGAAGAAAACAACCTCCCGCATAATTCATTCTACACCTATAAATAGTGGTTCGCTAGCTCACTCCGAAACTCTGCCAAATAACTTTCCTAGCATTATCTCAGAGTACAACAGGTTTATCCTACAATTGTTTCAAGGATTTTCTGATGCATTTTCTTGATAGTAAATTTTCTACATCTACCATCCACATCAGTATTTTGATAAATAGGGAACCAAGCTATGAAGTCTCACAAGCACACAAAATGAAAAAGAACATATAAAGATAAAAGCATTGGTTGCAAGTGTGGTACCTACACGTAATTAATTAATATATCAGTTAAATTTATCAAAACCTTCGAATACCAACTAAGTACTTAGCCATCTGAATCCCTAACCGAAAGTAAGATTGTGAAAAACAGTATAATGTCATATGGATAAACATAAAATGTCTCTATAAACGACTGTGAGTTATAGGAATGCACACAAGTAAGAGCATCGAACACATTAAATTGTCTATTGTTCAGCTAGCTAATTCTATGTGAGAACAAATCAATTAAATAACTATACATTGTTCATGTCAGCTAAAAGATGTTGCAATTCTATATACATCCTTCCCATAGTTTCTAAGGTTTAATTATGATATTTTCCTTTCCGTTTTTACAAGGGATTCAAAAGCTAAATAAGAGTAGGATAATAAATTTTTAGAGAATTTGACAGATTGAAATCCCTTTCCAATTCTTCTATCTTCTTGTCTCTTCTCTTCTTTTCTTAAACTCTTTGTTCTGCATCAAAACATCACTCGGAACACATTGTCCTAGAATTGCAAAATCATATCAAACACATATACATCTTTTTTCTTAGGTCAAAAGTTGTCCAATTCACTATGGCCATCTTATTCTTCCTCTTAAAAGATTCTTGTCCTAAAATTTGACAATGCACCAGGAAATTAAGTTTGGTTCAGCAAAATAGTATAATCCGTTGCTCATCAACAAATCCAGAATAATTACTGTCTCTTCTGCCCAACAAACTAGTTTAGCCAATCATGATAAGTGAAGGATGGAAGGATAACAAAATGCAGAGCAATCGATTCAGCAGGCAATAAACCAGGGGGGGTAAATTTTTTTAAAACAACTAAGGAGATTGGTTCCATTTCGTCTCCAACAATTCAATCCTTGTTTTCAAAACCAAATGGACATTTTAGATGTCTCCTACTTATATTATTCACGGACAGGATTTTGGCTAAGCTTAAAATCACTTAAATTTACTAGATCTCAATTTCCCACTGCTAAATTTCTATAATCTGAAAAAACTACATTGAACAAGAATACAGCAAGTTCGCTTTAACTATAGTCTCAATCCAGAAAACCAACATTTCAAAACCATTTTTTAACAAACACCCACAAACAGAAAAGCATTAAAACAAAACAAAAAAAGTGAAAGTACCAGATGAAGCCCCTTTTTTTTGACAGAAGGGTTTAAATCCAGATATCTGCGTTCCAAGATTCTACAAATTTAAAGAAACCTAAGAAAAAGTAAAAATTCATTTGTAATGAACAATGAGTTAAAGAGACAAGAACCCGACAAGTTCATGGAATATAAAAAAACAGAGAATCTATGAGGAAATTCAAGAAATAGAAGCTCAAGCTTACGCTACAGAATTTGATTAAGAGGAAACTGGAACAGCACAGCATTGTAAACTAATAGCACAAATCAAATCAGCTCCTCATTATTACTAATTAATTATCTTCCTAAGTAAAACAACTGTACCCCATTATAAAAAGCTACATAAACAGCGTATCGACATTTTGAAACAAGTCGAGGAGAAACCTGATGCAGTGTGATAACAGCTTCTTGCAAATCTCGGGCTTATCAAATTCGGACACTTTACAGTTTAAAAAGCTGTCTTTTCGATTATTTTTTTTTCTGAATTATATTAAAAGAAGAAGAGAAAACGTCAAAAAGAAAAAAGGACCGACCCAATGATCTCTTTTGTTCACTTTTGGCGCGTCGTCTCGTCTCCCTAGATTCTCGAACATGGAACATGAGACTTCGGGACATTTCGAGATTGTGGTGGCACGCATATTAATCTATTATTTACTTAAATCAGTTAATAGTAACTCCTTTCATTGAATGGCCTGCAAGAATCTTATGCTGAATTTTATATATCAAGATTTACAATTTTAAGTATAATTTTTTCATCAACCAATGATGAAATGTAATTTGGACATTACGTACGTCAGGTTCTAAACTTTGAAGTAGAATAATTCTTTTATGTAGTGCAATCTAATGATATCTAAGTGAAAAGTCTTTCGATTTATGGAACATTAATGTCTAATAAATAGATAATCAAATTATGATCTCGTTTAAATTTTATTTTAAAGATATATTTAATATCAAAGATAATATCAAAACAGAAAAGTATTAAATGTATACGACTTTCTTTTTAAAAGAGCTCTACATGAGAAAACAATAAACAATCCAAGTATCAAAGATGAATTTTTATAAATGTTATCTATTTTAATATCGAATTAAATTTTCGTCGTCTCTATTAAAATATCGATACCTGTCAAAATTTTAGAAGCAACATCTCAAGAATTATAAGAAGGTTTGTAGGGATGTTTCGAAACTTATATAATTTTGACACCTCAAAATCAATGTTCTAAAAAGCGACGTCTAAACGCAAAGTGGGTGCAAAAAGGTCCCACCTCGAGCTTTTTCATGCTTTTTGTTATAATTTTTTCTCTTTTTTATTTTTATTTTTATTTTTTTATTTTTTTATTTTTTTTTTTTTTGAGCGTAGGACACTTCTTTCTTTCAATATAATATTTTATAATTTCTTACATTTGGTGGATATTATTTTAATTATTAAATGAATTTTAAATTGATTAAAATTTTAAAATAATATTAAAATAAAAATAGTTTTTTTATACCTAGACTTCACCTAAACCAAAACTTGACCTCCATACTTGAAAAACATTTTTTAGAACACAAAATTGCAACAATATGTCAACCATTTTAGTTATGGACTTGCTCGGAACAGAGTAAAATTATCAATTATACCATACTTGAGATAAAATAGTTATAAAATATTAATGAAAGTATTTCACCCAGATACGAACTAGGGCAAATTGTCAGTGAAAGGCAACGAAATTGACAAACCAATCACAAATGTTATCCAAACTATCGTCCAAACATTATAACAACCAATTTCTCAAACAAACTTTCCAATGTTACAACACCGGTGAATAACTTCAACATGTTCGGTAGATGAAATTACAGCACAAGAGAATTCTTTTCCAACAGTACTCTCACTGACTAGGAGACCTATCTTTACCGAGATCCCTCGAGTAATCCTCAGGATAAGGGCTCCTGCTTCGGCTTGGGCTACGATTCCCACTTCGAGTCCTCACTGGAGAATGGGCCCTACCAGGACTTTGGTTGTGGCTTCTGGAGCCATAGGGAGAAAGGCCTCTGACTGGACTTCGACTGCGGCTCCTTGAACCATTATAGGGTGGAGAACGTTCCCTTGCTGGTGAATGTGAGAATGATCTCTCTCTACTGTATCTTCTCCCCCGTGGGGAAACAGACCTGCCATTAGATGGACAATTATAACATTGGATGCCATTTCAAACTGGCAAATAAATAATAAAAGGGACACAAAAAATAAAAAGAACCTAGAGTATCTTCTTCTAGGAGGAGGTGAATAGTAATCACGGCTACGAGATGTGGACCTTCCGTAGCTTGGAACTGGGGATCGAGAGTAACGAGGGGGAGACCGCCTCCGATCATAAACACGACTTCTGCAACAAATAATAATCAGAATAAAGAAAAGGGGGGCCATAAAAAATGAGGAGCTAGACTTACAATGGATTGCCCACACAGTTCAAAGAGACGCATCAAGAAGATTAAAAATTCACAACAAACATTTTAACTGGATGAAAGATGCAACCAGCATCATCTAACTTATCAAGCTATAAAGCAAACTGAAAACGCACAACAAGAAGGTGAAAATTTTTTAAGTTACATAGATACATGTATGAACAAACTTTACCTTCCTCCATGTTCCCTCTCTCTCATTTCAGTTGGCTTCTTCCTATTCTCCTCAGCAAAAACAACTGTGAGCTCCCGACCATGCAGAATCTGACCATCCATCTGATATTTAGCTTCAGCAGCATCAGCAGGGTCCATATACTGAACAAATCCAAAGCCTCGCGGTTGACTACAATATAGAAGGAAGCAGGGAAAGAGAGAAAGTGAGTGTTGTTGTCTAGCACAGGTGAATGCCAGCCCAAGCGAAATATTTTTTGAGGGGCTGTTCGAAGAGCTGCAATCCCCAGTCAGTCAGCAATTAAGGATCTGACGAGGTATGAATTTTCAAATTGTCTATGAAAAGAAACCAAAAATTCCGGAGGAAGTTGAAAGAAAAAAAATAATGTTTGCTTATTGGGAAAATCAGATAAAACAGAAGACCTCAATGCCTCCAAAATATACAAACAGCCCCGATTCAAATCAATTGTTATAAATAATTCCAAGACATGTAATGCCATGATAAGCACATAAGCAAGCACGTGGCTGCTGACCTTGTGAGTGATAGTTTAAAGAAGCTTGAAATTCTTCAAGACTTGAAATCTTGATATCTTCACATTGTATACAAACCAAATTCCCTTCCAATCTTCAATACCATTAACATCACCTTGTACTCTTACTAGTTGATTGATGATTGATGTCAACATAACTCTTAATACTTGAATGTGTCAACAGAATTCTTAATACTTGAATGTGTCAACAGGACTCTTTAAGACTTGATTGAAGTCTTCACAACTCTTACTTCACTGCTAAATCTCAGAGATCTTAATAAATAAACCCAATTCGGGATGATAACATATAAAAATAGCAATTTGAAGTAGATAAGGAAAACCATCTAAAATAAGGCACAGACGGGTCAACAATTCATTTATATAATTCATAAAAAGGTGAAGGTTCAGTGTAAATCCTGAACACCGTTCTTTGAAAGCTCACCCAGTGTAATAATCCCTGGGCAAATAGATGTCCTTTAAAGGGCCAAATTGTCCAAAGGGCCTCCTTAGGTCTTCTGGCCTGCATAGCCCAAATCAAACAGTTAATAGAATACCAAGTAGAAGTTGTAGTAAATGAGAAAGCAGAGCACCTTGATTTAAGCAAAAAAAATAAATGAAACAGCACAAAGGTTACATTAAAACCACTCAAAATAGAAAAATTTAATCACCAATTTCGAACAAGTTATAGGTCACTCATAATTGCAAAATGTCTAGATGCAGAGCAAATAAATCAAACATAGTTTAAAAACAGCAGCTGCTCTCATAGAAAATGATTTAAACCCTGCTAAGCCATTAGGCCTAGTAGTTTTTGTTAGACTTTATATTTTTAAATAAAAGTTCCACAAGAGAGCAAGATAACCAGGAGAAAAAGAAATGACAGCCATAGGGCACTTCAAATCAGGTTTATCGAAATCCCGAGCCTGAATGTGCAATCACGACTACTTTCAAGAGTTAAGATAATATACATTTTAAGTTGACAAAGCAGATATTTCAATGTCATTAAACAACTGCCAAGTGTAACGAAAGGGAAGAAGAAAAAGTAATGCTTACCGACAGTCATGGCGAAGGTTGCGAACTAAGAGACTAGTTGGACCATCTCCTCTACCATGACCACCATGACGTCCTCTTGGACTGGGGCTCCTTCCTCTTCTACCATAACCTCTTGGTGGTGATGGGGTATAGCTCCTTCCCCTCATTTTCACAGAATTATGTGGATTCTGACCATTATATGCAATCAAAAATAGAAGAGTTAGAAAATTAAAAAAGACGACAATAAAGTATATAAAAAAAAAGATAACAAATTGAGAATCCAAGAAACACAGAAAATGAAAAGAGATGTGGATTAATAATTAATACTGCGCAGACTTTTGATCATAAGGACTAGATACAAATAAAGTAACAAAACGCCTTTATATTTGAATAAAAAGTGAAAGCACAAATCATATTTTCTATTTTGGACCATAATATAACAAGGGTAAAATAGATTAAATTATCATACGTGCACTAAAACTGAAAATAGCAATATTGAGAAGTACTTGGGAAAAAAAAAGCCAACTCAAAATTATTGAACCTAAAATACAACATGTAAAAAGAGAATGATCAGATAGAGCTAATACATGATAAATTGCCATCATATCAGCAATCAACGTATATTATATTCCTCATATCATCCTCTGAAACCCAACAACATTATAATTTATTAAAGCCCACTGCAGCATAAATATATTAATTATTTTCATCCTTTTCAAAAAAAATAATAATAATAATACTAATAATAATAATAAGGTTTGATAATAATTAAAAAAAATTAAGAAAAAACAGTATAAAGATCGTAGGTAGCCAAAAATCCTATCAGGTGACATTATATACATGCAAACGAATACTTCATATGTGAAAAAATAGTAATATGTGAAAAAGCACGGATATTACACATAAACACAGCGATACGAAGTTGTTTATTGTTTATCATTATATAACAACATAATCCCTAAAACACACACAAAAGGCACTAAACTCAGATTTATTTTGAATATAGGGTTACCAGATCAACAACAATAATTATAACAGATAAGCAACTATGAGGAGACAGCAGATCTAATTGAATAAACGATGGATAACGATTGAGATGAGAAACCCTAATTTGAGAAGTATGAAGTGTGGTCACCTGAAGTGGATTCTAATGCTCCACAGATGTACTCGAGATCGTGAGCCGCCGCACTATGAAAACCTTTCAAGCGTTTTAGGGCAAATATAATGGCTTTTGGGCTTCGAGTCTATTTATAGGGTAGATTTTATATTATACTTTATATTTAATTATATATTTATTTTTTATAGTGTCACACGCGTCTTTTAAATATTTTTCTTTAAATAATATTATTTAGCATTAAAGGTGTAACAACAACAATTTATTTATTGGATAGATTTTTTATTATATTATATATTTATTTTTTATATTGTCGTTTCTTGACACGTGTCTTTTAAATATTTTATTTTGAATAATATCATTTAATATTAGTAATGTTACGACGACAATCTATTTATTGGGGAGATTTATATTATATTATATATTTAATTTTTATATTGTCGCTTCTTGGTATGCGTCTTTTAAATAATTTTTTTTTAATAATGTTATTTAATGTCATTGGTATCGCAACATCGATTTAGGTGACATTAAGTATCATTAAATTAAAGGTACAATTAATTTAATCATTTCATTTCATTTTTAATTGAATCTATAACATAATCCTACATAAATTGGTGTTTTAATACTATCAGTATTATATAACATTATTCTTTTCTTTTAGGGTACAAAATGCGGATAAATTGTAAATTGACAATTTATTTTCTACTTAATCATTAGAGAACTTGATGTTTTTGTACTTTTCACCCAAACCCAAGATGTTGCTGAAGTAGCAAAATTTGATTGAACTCAACTTTCACATAAAGAACATCATTGATGCTTGTAATACAACGGATGGTTAGCCTTATGAATTATTGAAGAAGGATGCAACAGTTGATTTAAGCTCATATTTGGTATCGATTAAAATTCAAATTTTATTTAAGTTAAAATTAACAATTAATGTTAACAGCATATTATATGGGTTTCGCAATTTTTCAACTCCACATTTCATCAACTTTTCTCAAAATCTACTAAAAATTTGATTTTAATCCTCATCAAACAGGGACTAAATCCAGTTATCCAGGTAAATTATGGTAATTTTTATCTCAATGTTTGGACTTGTGTATTAGGAGTGGTAAAGGGTTGTGCAGGGTTAGGGCCCTGTCTGGTAGAAATTTTCGAACCAATTACAATTGTTTTTTTTACTGTTACCCAGCAAAGCAGCAGCCATATTTTACTGCTCCTCTCTAATGTGGTCCCCACTTCTTGACTGTAACGGTCATTTTCTGACTAAAAATTTGATGAAAATTTCTCCCAGATCACTTTAGCGACATCTCAAATCAAGTCTTGTTACCTTTCTAATTTTTTGGGGGAAAAAAGGACAATCTTTTATATGAAAAATAAGTTTTTGCATCTACAATAGAACCCTCTAAATTAATCTTCTCCAGATTAATAACATCTCTAAGTTAGAATGTATGTTTGAGCCCTATTCTTTACAAAAATATTTTTTTTCTCCAAACTCAATTTCAACCATATATTCTCTTAATAAAATAATTTAATATGTAAATCTAAAATTTTTCCCTACTTTTTAATTATACATTCTCCAAAATAGCACGGTAACGAACTATATTTTCAAAGAGAGAGAGAGAGAGTTCAAACAAGACCTTAATAACTCAAGTCCATTTAAAGAATTAATAATGGGAAAAATTCACAACTCAGACATTAACTATCACCAATTCAATTTTCAGGTTTTATGTTTCAAAATTCAAAACTCAGGTGAGAAATAAACAATTATACAATCAATAGTCACATGTACATATTTATGGGTCATAATCTATTTATTGGTTACATATTATCAATTAGTTAGTCACAAATTATTTCACGGTCACAAATCAAAAAATTGATAAGTCACAGTTTATTCGTCAGTCACAAATTTTCAAATTAGTTGGTCAAAAATTATTTTTTAGTCACAAATTATATAATTTTTAGGTCACAATTAAATGGTTGGTTACAAATAAAAAAATAGTTGGTCACAAATTAATCAAATAGTTGGAAATATACACCAAACACCCCACTCCCACCTCCGATCCCAATCCACCACCAATACTTGATCACGAATCAACCCAATAATTAATCACAAACACCTAAATAGTTGGTCACAAACTCTCTTCTTCTCACCCCATCACTGTCGCCGACGTCACACCACCACCAACAACACCGACACGGCTACCACCAACAAAAACTATTCCAACACAAAAACATGAGAAACCAACATGGCACTGTTAAGAGATAGAATCCTACATAGAATAAAAATGAAAATATAGATCAATTTATAAGTGTTTGGGCTACTCCTCTTAACAAGGTTGACATTTTAAGATGGACCCCCAAATCTTAACATAGTACCAGAGCCCATTAATCTCTAACGAGTAATTCGATCCAATTAAGACTCGAAAAAATTGAGCATACGAATTTCAAGATTGGCCAACTCAATCGAGACACCATCTTGCGGAGGCATATAAAGGGATAGAATACAACATCGAATAAAGATGAAAATATAGATCAATTTATAAGAGTTTGAGCTACTCTTCTTAATAAGGTTGACATTTTAAGATGAAACTCTAATTTTTAACATGGTATCAGAGCCCGTTAATCTCTAATGAACAATTCGATTCGATTAAGACTCAAAAAAATGAGCATACGAATTTCAAGATTGGTCTGCTCAAACAAGCCACCATCTCGCGGGGCATGTTAAGGGATAGAATCTCACATCGAATAAAGATGAAAATATAGACTAATTTATAAGGGTTTGGGTTGCTCCTCTTAACAAGGTTGACATTTTAAGATGGACCCACAAATCTTAACAGACACCACCGTCACAAATTACGCATCACTCCAAAAACCATCAAATCCAACAAAACCACCACTACAACACCACTGTCACAGATTACACGCAGCACTGCAGCGCATCAGATCGTGCTGAGCAACGGCGATAGGCGGATGAATAATAGATCTGAAACCAGCGTCGCAGTGTACCAAATCACGATATACCAACCAAAACAGCGACGTCATTCATTGATGAATCTATGATGCTGCAATCAAGGCTTCAGATCGGCGCACAACGAAGATTTTTTCCATCATCGCTACTGCGCATGGCGGCTCTTTGAACGCCACCTCGTAGGTGGCCCTGTGAGAGAAGATTGAGACACAGAGAGAAGATTCTAGCACAACAGCGATTGTTTCCATCATCGTCGTTGCGTGGCGACGGCTATATGAGCTCCGCCTCATAGGTAGCTTGTGAGAGAAGTGAACGGGAGAGAGAGGGGATGAGAAATATTTTAGGTTTTGTAGTGGGGGTGGTCGGGGTGGGTAAATTTTATAATATTATTAATAATTTAATTAATACTTGATTTTTTATTAGATAAACTTTACACTTGTTTTTTTATTTGGAAAAGTTAAATACTTGTTAATATGTAATTTCCACATCAATAAATCCCTCTATCCTAGTAATTAATACTTTCTTTTTGAAACCTAGTGTAAAATTCCGGTATCGGCTGTCGCATAAATTAATAAAATCATAGAATTAGAAAAATGTATTACATAATATTTAAGAACTAGTAAGTAATTTAATAAGCTAGTCTACACAATGCCACCATATTTGAGATTATTTACTTAATCCTTCTGTCATTGAATTGTGCTCAATAAGTTGTTATAATCACCTTCTTGTCACTTTAATGATCATATAAATGTACAAAATATGATACAATAATATTTAAGAACTAGAAAATTACTTCAAGATTCTAATTTGCACAAGACCACCGTGTTTGAGATTTTTTACTTCATTCTAAATCTTTCGAAAAAGTGTTTGGAGATTTCATCCTACCTTTACGAAGATGAACTAAAATAAATAATAAATAGCTCCAACGTTTAAAATATTAACAAAAGGACATCGTTTAAAGGTTGAGATGTTGGAATTTAATGAAATTATATAAGTGTGTGAATTGGAATAAAGTGCATATCGAAGAGTCGTGGCTTTTGAAATAAGGTGCAACATTTCAAATATGGTAGAATTTGAAATAGTGCGATTCAAGGATCCAAATTAATTTGTGGCAAAAGGCGAATTTGTATAAATAGTATGAAGTCAGCGCAAGGTACATCAATAGAACTTCTTTCTATTCTCTTGATAAAATGCATCTCCTTTCGCCTATCATTATTCTTGAAAATAGAAAAATCTAGAATTGTGATATGCAAATATAATTTATAAAATATTAGAAGGCTTGAAAATTTTTCTGTGTTGGAATTTCCTAAAGATGTGCAAGTGAAAATAGTTAAGAGGCCAACTGAGTTGCACTGTATCTTGGGATGAGTTCATTGGCAACCCACTTGCAAAGTTTGGTGAAAGTGATGAATGTCAAAGGCACGGTGATAATTTGCATGCTTTGAAGATAAATTTCTTTTGAGTTCGTGCAGAATTCCAAGTAGCTTAGCATTGATATCATTTATTGTATAGCTCGTCAAAATCGATACTTTAAAATGTGTAATATGCATGTTATGAACAGTTTGATTTACAAATAAATAGAATGGATTGTGAATATTACTTATAAATTTATTGTAATATGTGACTGAAAATGAAATTTCACCACTTATATATGATTTATAAATTTTGCCTATATAGGCTTAGAATATGACTTTTGAGATATTTACAAAAAAGTCACGTCTCTTCATAAAAGGTATTCGCAGCATACAGAAACAAAATTCTTTCTATTCTTGTCATAATAAAATGTATCTTTTGTTGCATATCATTATTTTTAAGAATATAAAAATCTGACAAATTACAATTTCAAAAATGTTAAATGGTTTGAAATAATTAGTGCTGATGTCGAATATTGTATGAACAAGATTCAACCCAACTAAAAATGTATATAAGAATTTTATTGATAGTGGTTTGCAAATTACAATTGTAACTACTAATGTTTGCTCTTTTTTTTTTTCCAACGAGATATTTGAAATATAAAGTATTTTTAGCTCTCCCCTTTCTCCAAGGCTTTCATCCTTCATTTATAGGGAAATATTCACATGCATTCTTCATTTCCTTGTCTTATCAGCTACAGTACCGAGTTGAGAAAGTACATCATTGACACGTTTGGATTGATTAGTGAGCTCGACTTGTCAGATCATCATGAGTTAACATTACATGTGGTTCCCAACTATTAATGAATTATTTAGGGAATGAAGTTAAAGTGTGTGATCGGTGGAATTAGCGAGCGCTGATGTAAGACCTTTAAAATATCACTTGTTGATTGACTATTTGTACAATGTGTAAGGAATTTTCAATCATTATGTCTCCTTGGGCCTTAACAATAGCTAATCCGAGCCGACCTCAAATATCCGAGCTCACATTAGCATGAGCCTAATGCATACAACAAACTATACTTAACGACCTCGGAGGTCGGATGTCAACGATTAGGATATAAGATCATTTTTGATGCACTCTATGGATTACAGTCTATGTGACTTTGACGTGGAAGAATATCTCTAATGTTAATATGGATTGCATAAAAAATTGCTACATAAGCAAAATAAACAAGGTTCGCAAAATTCATCTTCAATTCAATCCAAGTGGAACTATATTTAGCTGGAAAAAAAAAATAGATAACATGGAAAGGTCCGTCTACGTATAATCATGTAATTTAATTTTGAGTAATGTTATCTATCATCATGATGATAGAATATCGGCGATGTGACAATCAATTTTCTTCCATATTTCTTTCTCTCTCCCATCCTATCTTTTTTATAAAAATTGAACTATCAAATCACATTATTCCCACAAATTGTCATATCATGGATATTGCATTATTATAATGATAAATAACATTATTTTTTTAAGTTTTCTTTGTCTTGTTTCTTAGGCCCTATTTTATAATTTCCATTTTTTACAATGTTTGATAGGCAAAATTCTCATTGGAATTTGTTTTCCCCCAACCCCCACATGACCTCCCTCTCTTGGTTTTCTTTGAATTTATTTTCCCGTCACTTTAGTGGGAAAATGATTTTTCACCTTTTATTATTATTATTTTTTAGCTATGAAAACAAATTTTATCCCAAATTGTAACAAATTATATCCAATGGACAATTTTCTTGTAAAGCAAAACCAAACGAACGTCAAAAGATCTAAAATTTCAATATTTTCCATGTAGAAAATTATACTAATCAAACACAATTATTAATAATTCCCAGAAAAACAATTTTAGACAGTTCAATTCCCTATAATTTATTTTCTTTCAATCCAAATTCTACTCTTACAATCAAACGGATCCTTAATTTTTTTTTCTCTCCCCTATTAAATATACGCTGGAGATGAGATTATAGAAGACATCCATTGGAGATTAAAATTAAATTTAGTAATCTATTTATTACACATCAATGCTACATAGAATGAAAGCATTTCTTTTTACATGACACATTCCACCTGATTGTACGTGTCATGCTTTATATGCCACGCCCTCTACTTGTTTGTACGTGTAACAAAAAAGAGAGTTCCACCGATAACTCGACTCTAGTGCCATTTATTGTAATTCAAGTCCGACCACATATATAGTTTTAAGAGCATATTCAAAAAACTTTCTAAATACAATATATTATCTACTTTAAACTTTAAAGTAGATTCAAGGGATACTTTTTTTTTTCTTTTTAAAATAGAGAGTATATTTAGTTCTCCAAATTTTATTATTAATCTATAATGAATGTATTAACTAAGCTACATATTCAATTATTTTTATATTATTCAAATTGTATTTGAATTTATTGACCATTAATATATACAAAAAAATATATGTTATATAAAAGATGAAGAGAAATCGATGACTATTTTATTAAAAAGGCAAAACGAAGTGTTTGGAGTATATTGTTGGAATGTATAAAAATTGTATCCTCTAAATTTAAAAACGCTCTCTTTATAATATGTTCTTTAAAAGTAGAGAAATTTTGGAATATGCAGTAGCAAGTCTCATAATTGTCCTTAATTCTAAAAGTATAATGTATTATCGCGACATGATAATCATCAAATTTGTATTGAACGTAACATAAATTTCATCATGGTGGTGTTGTAATCTTCATTAGCTAACATGTTACTACAATAAAGGGAGTGTATCCAAATGAAACATTTAAAGATATTTGGGATTTAAATGTTTAAGGATATTCAATGTAATTTTTTTGAGACGGTCCAAAAGTATTGATTAATTTAATCAAGACTTTTATAAATTTTTTAAAAAGTCTTAAAACTTTTTAGGAGTCTCTACAAATCTTAAGATGTTTAAATTATTATTGAATTTTAAAAACTTTTACAAAAGTCTACGTCATACTAACTTTTAAGTGAAAAGTACAAAAATAAAATCTCCAAATTTGTCTATAATTATTCTCAAGATTTTGGAAGACCTTCACAAAAATAAAAAAAATAATATGTATTTTATTTATTTCAACATTTCTGTTTTATTGTTCCATCTATGAACATTAGAACCATGACCAAAAAATTTATTTTTTCTTACCAATTATATTTGTTTCTATTTTTCTATCTTCCTCCGTCTCTCTTTTATCGTTTATCTCCATTTCCTATGAAAATTTTAATTGTAAAAGCTTCTAATAATTTTTTTTCATCCATTTTTTATGAAAAGATCTATTTGTAATTAAATTATAAGATTTTATATAAAGAAGACCAATTTATAATTTAAATATATAGATTTCTTGTTTACTATTTAAAGGTATTTTATATTGATAATACTAATTTATAATTAAATTTAAACATATAGATTTCTTGTTCACACTATTGTACTAAACTCATATGAATTCTATTTTAAATAAAAGTTTTTAAAATATTCTTGAATTCTACAAAAAAGTCTATAAAAGCTTTAAAATAGAAGTTTATAGAAGTCTACAAATGATTTTTATTAATTTCATACAAATATATAAAGTACACAAAATTCACAAAAAATCATCACTTAAAAAAAATCTATAAAAGTTTTCAAAAGTCTCAATTGAATACAGCCTCCTAAATCTCCACTTGGTAAGAATTTATAAATTGTATAATTTATAAAATAGATAGAATGAGTGGTGGATAAATACGCAATTCCATTTAAATGTGAGTGACTGGAATAAAATTTGACAATTTATAAATTATCTATAAATTATTCTCAGGTCATATGTTGTTTGACTTCCATTTTTAAAAAAAAATTATTATTTTTTTCAAAATTCATTATCAATCACACATTCTTCCACAAAAATAATTTTACACCTAAGTTCAAAAAGAATTCTTATTTTTTAACCACACATTTTCCAACAAAACACAATTTCAAAATGCACTTTGGACAAAAAATGAGGCTTAAAGAGGGGCAATATTGTAATTCAAGTCCATCTACATAAATGGTATAAAATTATCGCTAGAGAGTAGAGAAACACCATAAAAATTATTTTAAGTAATTTCAATATTAATAACCATATTTGGTACAAATTAAAATCTGATTTTAATTTTAATCACACATTTCACGGGACCCACAACTTTTCAACCGTATATTTCATCAATTTTTATCAAAATTTACTAAAAAATTAATTTTAATATATCACAAACAGGATGTAAATGTCGATTTTAAATTAAAATATTTCAAAATTCTCAAGATTCAAAATTTTAAAAATTACTTAGATTTTAATGCATATACCTTACTGGAATAAAATAATGCGAGAAAATTCAAAAAAAAAAAAAAAGTAGAAAAAAAAAAGAAGCTGAATTACAGGGACGTGATGCAACTCACATGAGATGTGTCGGACACTTTTTGTTCTTCAGTTTTTGTTTGGTAGAGATTAAAATTAAATTTTTAACAAATTTTGATAAAAGTCAATTAAAATATGTGGTTGAAGCCCCCCGGGGCACATCCAAGTTGGCAAAGNCACCCATTCCGGATCCTGATGCGGTCTATAAAATATATAGTTAAAAAATTTCGATTTTGATAGAAATTTACCTACTTTTAAAATTTCTCATTAGTTCTTTTAAATACATTTTCTTCTTCCTTAAAAATATTATTTCTTTTTATACGTGGTAACACGAATTTTAAACAATTTGGACATTGTCAACAAACTAAAGAAAGTTGACGAGAGTTTTAATTCATTTGGACACTACAAATTTCCTCGACACAATAAACTTTATATTATCGAGAATCTTGTTCACTACGTGCACTTATTTTTCACATTGAATAATCATATCCTAATAAAATTTTATGCCATAAACATATTCACTTCAACCTTACAAAAATAGACTATTAAAAACATTTTCCTTTTTTGAACAAAAGAAGAAACATTTGAATCAAACTCTAACACTCCTCTCTGACTTGAACCGCTTCAGAATCAGAACTCCTATATAAACACTCAAGTCCCATCCTATATTCCACAATTTCCTTACTATATTCCACAATTCCTCCCCATTTTTCTCCATATTTAACTGCAACTCTCTACCTCTCAATTGTATCTGGTGAGTGTAAGAAACCAGTACCAGCCCAGTTTATTCATTACTATACTTTTGTTTAATTTACCTTTGTCATATTAGTTAAGAATCTATGGTAGATGATTATTTTGGATTTCCGTTAATATTTGATCGCGTTTCATAATTTTATTTTCTGCTGGTTTTGTTGGTTGATTTCTTTGGCTTACAGCAAAGCAAAGGATTGACTCTTCTATGATATATAGTGTGTTTGCTTTTCTTTGTTTTACTAATTCTGAAACCCAAACCCTTTCTTTGTTTGATGACAATGGATAAAAGATATCAGTTAGTTCGTAAATGAAATAAATGTAATCAGATTAAGGAAATTTTTATGTCACTACTTTAATTTCTTACGAAAGTTTCAGTCTTGCCATTTTTGCATCATTGTTCTATTCTTGGGTGACTGAAAAATTTTGCTTTTAGTTAAAAAGGAAAAAGAAAAAAAATGACATTTTGCGTCTTCTTTTCAAGCTTAGAGCTTTAAATGGAGACAACTGATTGAGGTTTCTTTTCATTAGTGACGGGTGAGTCTGGGTAGCTAGCCTTGTCGCCGTGCGAGAAGCTTCTTGTGCAGGTGTGTTGAATGCTTATTTTAATAAATATAAGGGAGCCGGTTTACTGATTGATTTCTCAAAAACAACCAACATTTCGAAGCAAAAACTCGAAGATTTTTCAACAAGCTGCCCATAAACTTCTGTTTGAAGTTTGAATCAAGATTCAATGTATTCTTAATATCCCTGAATTTGTTGAGCAAATGAGGGCTGAAAAGTGACGTGGGAGTAGAAATGGAGTTATATGCAGGTGGCAGTTTTATGTGATTTTGAGGTTTTACGTGTAACAAATGAGAGGCGGTGTACTGGTGTAGGATTATGAGCGTGAAGACGAGGAAAATTAATACTCGCCATCCTTTGGCATATGTGATCAATTCGTTGCATCTTCATTTTCTACGTTTCATGTACTCATCATCCTTTGATTTGTGTGAGCTTTGACCGCATGTTTGTTAAAATTATACTTGTTGAATATTTGGAAAACAGGCACACCATACGGAGTGCGCTAGCAAAATAACTGCATTACATCTTTCTCCAACTCCACTAAAAGGTTGCAACCGGAAGCAATGGCTAGGAAAAAAGAAGGAAAAACTGTGCATCATAATATTGCAAGGGTAAGCTTTCGAGCATTTCTTTGATTGACTATTACTTGCTGGTAAAATGATTGCACTTATGACTGTACATAAAAGGTGAAAAAGGAAAATGTGAGTGGTGCATGTACAATTTTCTAGAATTTTGACTGTGAGCTAATTATAGTGTTAAGCGGGCTAGTAACTTAAGGGCATTCCGCCTCTGATGGCACCCTAAGATTTAATATCAGGCTGAGGAATGTGTTGTCGAGTTGACTCAAAAGAAAGCATATATTTGAGATGACGACTTCACTGCTCCAATTATCACAGGTTGGGGCTTATTCAATTGTATATTTTCAATCTATATTGCAATAAAAAACAAATCTTTTTCCTAAATTTTTCTGATTTGAACAGATCTATGTGTTCTGAGGCTTGTTTTAATTAGTCATTTCTAAAGTCAAATTTAGCAATAGCATTTCTTAATCATTTTTCTCATTTTGTAGGAATCTGTAAAACTAAAATTAAGTTAGCTTTCACTTTGCAAGATTCTGTCTTATATTTTTTTTATTTGATCTGTGAATATTTCAGGTTCAAAACTGTATTGAAAAGTGTTTCATGCTTTACATGAACAAGGCAGAAGTCATGAACACTGTCATCACTCAGGCCCACGAAAATCCTGATGTTGCTGAAATTGGTATTGCTATCCAATTAGTTCTTGTAGTTTTTGTTTGAAACTGCAGGGTAGAAGCTGTGAAGAGTTTCATATTAATATGATAAAGTCAAAATGTTAAGTAGAGTCAAGAATTTTCACTTTCCTTTTATCATCTTGATTACTATTATTGTCTAAAAACACGTATCACCTCTAGACCGGCACTTACAACTTTGTTGAAATTGAGTTGATACATGCTGATGAACTCGGCACATTGTCAATCATCAAAGCTATAGATTGCAATTGCATCATTGGGGTAAAAATCATAATGTTGGAGTAATCATTACTGCAAGGCATAGCGGGGGAGGTCATAAGCATCTATACCGTAAAATCATAGGGAAGAAAATAGATTTAAGGATAGAATCAAATATACAATACTTAAAAGACGAAAGTATTCAGTTATTGTTGAAAAATCAATATACTTAAAAATGTTGAATCAGGGTCAACAAGGACAAAAATAAAGCAATGGTCGAACTCTTCTTTGGTGTCAAGGTAATAGCTATTAATAGCAAAAAGTTATTTTATTCTTGGACTTCGAAAATCTGTTATGAAGCAATAGAGTTTATGTACTACTACATTCTCCTTGTTCAATTTCCGATTATTGCAGCCATCATTTGACTTAAAATATAAAACTTTCAAAGACTGTTTTCTTCTTTGTATGTTTTCAAAATGTACTCTATTCAATAATTCAGTTATTTTGCTCCAAGAAGGTAGTTGATGGTTCGAAATTTCACATCAATGTGTTTCTTTATGTGGATCTCCGAAAGTGTCAAGTCTAGGAAGGAGGCATGCATAGCATGTTTTGTATAAGCAGTTTTTTTTTTCCTTAAGTGTTGTGACTGTTGTCATCTTGTTTTAAATTCGTCTTTCATGCTGTAACATAACAATATTGCATTTTCACACTGTCATATGTTTTCCAGTTTGGCATAGGCTTGAAACACAAAATCCGGAATTTTTCAAGGTTTATAATCTTATGGTGTTAGTGAAGCAACAAATGGTGGAATTCAATAGGTTGCTTTCAGAGCAGGCGGAGCTAATGCGTAAAACAGGATTAAGTGTGATGACTTCGATACCTGTGACTAATGGATATGATGTTTCACCAAGTAAGAGAGTTTTCTACTTAAATAGTTGAAGGTGTGCAGTTTCTTTTTCATGATGTGGATAACTTTTACATATACTTTCTCTAAATCACATGGTAAATTTTTTTTAGTTTGGGTCAAAAAATTGGGTAAAATGTAAAAAATAATATCGGTATCCGAGTTGCTCCATATTGTACACAATCATTTACTTACAGCCAATTTTTTTAGGAATGCACTCTTGAGGACTCAACAATCACTGTATCAGAATACTTGATCATTGTTTGGCCCCCATTTTGGAGAATTTATAAATTTTGAAATAGTGATTGATGGGAGAATTTGTGGTTGAGAAATAATCAAAGGTTCTAGATTTGTGTGTAATATTATTTCATTTGGAAAATGTGTGGTTAAAATTAAGAAAGAAAAAAAACTTGAGGACTCAACAATCACTGTATCAGAATACTTGATCATTGTTTGGCCCCCATTTTGGAGAATTTATAAATTTTGGAATAATGATTGATGGGAGAATGTGTGGTTGAAAAATAATGAAAATTTTTAGATTTGTGTGTAATATTATTTTATTTGGAGAATGTGTGGTGAAAATTAAGAAAGAACTTTTTTAAAATAAAATTAAAGGGGGCCAAACAAGGGCTTAGATTCCATTGCTGCAATGTTGCCATTTTCCTGATCAGTTGGTTGTAATTTCGGTTATGTGATGTGCAAAATCAGCTTACGCATAATTGCTTCTGACTACTGTCTGTATAGCAAAAAAAAAAAAAAAAAACATGGGTGCTTGCTATATATGAGCATTCTTGAGTGCGGGTTGAGGTTAGTTGTTGGGGCTCAACTGGATGGCATGGGTAGAGCTATCTTGCCTTCCTCCGCACAGTACAACTCGCCTCGTTACCCCTGGTGGCATTAGCTAAATATTGGAATATGGTGTAGCTATTGATTTTATCACAACTGGAGGTTCTACTTATAGGATTGTCTGAGAAAATAAATTTTGAGAATGAAAAATCATGAATAAATAAAAACTGGGTAGCTAACTAGTTCTTTGGGCAAGATTTCATTCTATACAAAGAAGTTGCCTTAGTTGGAACACTGTCGCTACCACCAACGGCGAACTAAACCTTATACGCAATAAATTTGGGTCGGCTACAAATCAATGTTCCTATAATACTAGGTTACAAAATCTTCTATAGTTCTGGAAGTATTAAAGTTTTAGGCTAATTTAAATGAGTTATATATTGGAACAGAGTGTTAATTATTGATTGTATGACTAAAGGTGGTTTTACTTTCAGCATTTTCTATACCGCCAAAATATGCAAGTATTGAAGTTTGGTTTTGTATGAATCCTTTTTCATCACCTTGATTGGTTCATCACCACATCCACTAGAAGATGCAATGAAATCTTTTAACTTTGGAACAACTTCTCTCTCTCTGGAACTTGTTTTGAACCAAATGCTTAACAAGTATGTCTATCCAACAGCAAACCAAAGCTCCATGTGGTGTGCTGAACAAATTACAAGACCAGTGGAAAATGCAAATTTGCAGCCTCCAAAACTTACTTCACCAAATGCATTTAGGAGTGGATTGCCATTCCAGTCGTGTATGCAAGGAACTCTTGATGTGTCTACTCATGGCCGAATGATTGATTTTTCTCCAAACATGGTCTTGCCTCGAAACTCAAATGTGCCACAAGCATTGAATGGGACGATAGTAGAGACAGGACCTCTTTATAGTGGCAATTTGCCTTTCAGTTTCCCTCCACACAACAGTTTCTTCGAATCACGTCCTCTAATGGGTGATGCAAACGTGCCGTCTTTCGCTAGCGTAGAGACCAATACCCAACCTCTAAACGGCAGCATCTTG
>CAIGRN010191869.1:0-10498 GCA_903798345.1 Fraxinus anomala
AAACCCTACGTGCTAAGGACTCAAAATTTGCACAGAATATATCCCGTGTTGAGTCTCTAGGACCCTACATTGTATATGGTGGAACTGATCATCTAGCAAAAGAGTGTAGTACGTTTCCTGACATGTGAGAAGTTTATGAGGAACACTATAATGCTCCATTATCTAAACCTGCAATCCTAGGTGGCCGAATCACCCCAACTTCAGCTGAAAATCTGGAAACTAGAAACTTGCCTAGTATCTAGAGCCTTTAAAGCACATTCATGTCAACCCGCAACCTCTAGGAACTCTTTAGAAGACACCTTACATGCTTTTATAGAGGCACGAGGTAAGATAAATCAGAAGTTTGAAACTATGATCACTTAGGTACTTGAGGAAAACAATGAGATGAAAAGTCATATGTCTAAGTTGATTAATACCTTAGCAGAAGGAGAGCGTGGAAAATTTTCAGCTCAAACTCAACCAAATCCTAAATGCCAACATATGGCACAAACCTCGGGATCAGAAGAAAACAATCGTAGAAAAGTGAATGCCATAACCACTAGACCAGGGAAAATCATAGAACCAATCCCCAAGCCTAGGGAAACTGAAAAGGAGTTTAGTGAGAGCGGCCCTAATGAAGAAGTGGTGAAAAACCCGATTAGAGTACCTTTCTCTCAAGCTCTTAAGCCTACAGTGAAGGCTGTCAGTCAACATAGTGAAATCCTAGAACACCTCAAGCAAGTGAAAATCAATGTGCCTTTCTTGCATGTGATTTCTCAAGTTTTTGCATATGCTATTGTCCTTAAGGACTTGTGCATTATGAAAAGAAAGCACCATGTCAAGAAAATAGCTTTCTTGACTGAGCAAGTGAGGGCAGTGATTGAGCAAAGGATCACACCGAAGTATAAAGACGCTAGTTGTCCTACTGTATCCTGTGTCATTGGGAATCATGAGTTTGCACAAGCTCTTCTTGATTTAGATGCGAGTTTGAATCTTATGCCTTATGCAATTTACTTGTTGTTTGGTTTAAGTGAGATAAAATCAACTTCTGTGGTCTTACAATTAGCTGATAGGTACACCATTAGGCCTAGAGGGGGTAATCGAAGATGTATTGGTTCAAATTGACAAATTTTACTATCTTGTTGACTTCTTGGTTTTCGATTTGAAGGTTGGTGTAAATATTAATTCCAAAATCCCTATCATTCATGGTAGACCTTTTCTTGCTACAGCTAACGCTCTTATAAACTGCAGGAATGATTTAATGAAACTTTCTTTAGGGAACATAACTTTAGAAGTCAATATTTTCCACATAATAAGGCAGCCACGGGTGGATGATGAATGTCATCAAACATTCATGATCGATGCACTCACTCAGGAGCAAACACCTGCAACACCGATTTCGACCTTCTGAATTCTTTTCTTTTAAATTCTGAAATCCCAACTAGTTTTGATGATGAGGAGTATACTAACATTTGTGCTGTGTTTACAAAATTTCAGGATTATGGAGCATCACCATGATAGCCCAAGTTTGAATAATTAATAGAAAGGACTAGAGAACAGAAGCCATCAAGAATTGAGAATCCCAAACCAGGGTTGAAACCACTGCCTACACGACTAAAACACGAATTTCTTGGACCAGGTGATACATTTCCTGTGATTATTTCTTCGGAATTGAATGCGTTGCAATGTAAGCAACTGTTGAACTTTTTGAATGAGCATCGATCTGCATTAGGCTGGACCATAGCTGACATAAAAAGTATTAGCCCTTTGATTTGCTCACATATGATTCATCTAGAAGAAGAAACTAATCATAGGAGAGACCTACAATGTAGACTAAACCCTACAATGAAAGAGGTAGTGAAAAATAAAGTGCTTAAATTGTTAGATACGGTATCATTTATCCTATCGTGGATAGTAAATAGGTTAGTCCTACACATGTAGTTCTTAAAAAGTCAGGAGTCACAATAGTGAAAAATAAATTAGGTGAAATGGTTCCCACAAAAACAATGACTGGTTGGTGTATGTGCATAGATTATAGGAAACTAAATGCTGCCACCCATAATAATTATTTTCCTCTCCCTTTTCTAGACCAAATCTTGAAGTGTGTGGCTGGCCATCATTTTTACTATTTTTTTGATGGCCACTTTGGTTACTATCAAATTGAAATTGCATTAGAGGATCAAGAAAAGACCACATTTACTCGCCCTTTTGCACTTATGCATTCCGTAAGATGCCATTTGGACTTTGTAATGCTACTGCCACATTCCAAAGATGCATGACTAGTATATTTAGTGACGTGTTAGAGAATTGCATGGAAGTGTTCATGGATGACCTGACTGTGTTTGGAACTTCGTTTGATGCTTGTCTATTAAATTTGAAGAGAGTTTTGATACGATGTGAGGAAAAATGCATAGTTTTAAATTGGGAAAAGTATCATTTCATGGTACCTTCTGGGATTGTCTTAGGGCATGTGATTTCTTCTAGAGGAATAGAGGTTGACAAGTCTAAAATTGAACTTATCTCTAAATTGCATGTACTAAGATAATAAAAGATGTTAGAACATTTTTAGGTCATGCAGGCTTCTATAGAATGTTTATACAAAACTTTTCATCTCTAAACCATTTTGTAATCTTCTAAACAAGAATGCCGCTTTTGAATGGACTCCAGTATGTCATGATACATTTAAAATACTAATTGACAAACTCACTTCAGCACCCATCATGCAACCACTTGATTGGACACCACTGTTTGAAATCACGTGTGATGCTAGTGATTACATCATTATTCATCACTATTGTCCTACAAAACACAAATTACATCGAATTAAGCTATAATCCACGTATTCATTAACAACTTCCATGTTTATGGCCTAAAATAAGTGTGTTAAATGCACTTATCAACCCCTAAACTTGAACTATTGTTTGTCCTCAAACAAAACTGTAACTTAATTCTTCTTAAAACATGGTATAACAACCTATCGTATCTCAGGATTGGAATTTAGTAATCAACAAAATGAACAATTTCAACAGTGTAACATCAAATCAATCTCCACCTGTTATATGCTTAACTTAACGTATGTGTGCATAAACTTATGTAAACACATCAAGCTCACGATTGGCTCAACACCTGATCCATAGTAGTAAAATATTTTTATACTTCGCTCAAGAGATACACACACCGAGAAACTTATTCTTTTCACTCAATTTTTCCTGGGGTGCATTCTAAGTTGAACTTATTCAGTTCTACTCCTCGCATTAATGGCATAGTTCTATCAACCAAATGTCTTGGGGTTTAATCAATGTAATTGTGTATTTTATTTTTTATTATTTTTTAATTTTTCATTATTCATGTTTTCTCTCCTTTTTTTTTCCAAACATCTTCCCATTTGCTTTCTATATAACCCATGTAGTGAATTTTAGATTGATAACTCCCAAGTCAGATGACTATAGGGTATCAGGTTTTAAACCACTCTTTTAGGCGTAATCACCCGAGTAATACAAGCTCAAAAAGATTTTTTTATTCACACAAAGATTAGTGCAATGCCCCCTCCCCCCCCTTTTTCAGACATTCAGTTTATAAAACTAACCTATAACTTAAGACTTTCAACTCATCTTCATCTCATTGGTTTTAGACATTCCACACAAGATAATTTCATGCACAGAATCCCTACTCATTTCAACGTTCCCCTGTAAAAGCTCAACCATCTCCAAACTATCCTATAGTTGGATTACAGATTACCACTATAGAGGTTATTCGGGTTTACTTACTATGTTCAACTATTCTCTAAGTAATGACCTAAATAACCAACCTAATATGTCAAACATGAGTATCATGCATAAAGAATGTCAAGTTTCACTTAAACGAGATTTGACTAATCTTATAATACACTATTTTCATTATTCACAGTTCATACATATTTCAATATTCAACATCATAACCAACAAAGTCATCAAACCCACACAAGCACACAAAACTCCAGTTATAAATTATTACTAGAAAATAAATAAATAAAAACTGGAATTTTTTTTCTTTTCTTATTATTATTTTTTTTACACACAATCACACAAAAACTGCAATAAAATGATGAATGCCGTGGAAATATTCCACCCCCAAACTTATACAAAATATTGTCCTCAATGTTTAAAGAATAACAAAATTCAAAATTAAAAGACAAATGCACATAAAGATAAAGAAAGTAGGGCTCAAAAAACTCCCCTGATCAATGCGGAGGTGGTGGAGGGAAACTGGAGCTAGATGCTCCATCTGCTGAAGGTGAAGGTAGTCGTGCGCTTACGATGCATTCTTGAGGTGCTCATTGATGTTGAGGAATTTAGGAAATGCCATGTGTGAAGTGGTGATGGGATATATTCGTGAATGATGAGTGAGAGTGAAAAGGGTATGTGGTTGCATGCGTAGGTGAGCCCGTAGTTGTGTGGGTAGTGTAAGGTTATGCAATTTTTAAAACCAGTTTTGACCCTTTTATTTACCTCTATGCGACCGTATAGAGGAAATATGTGTAGTCACACAGAACTAATGTGCAGGGCCAATTAAGGCCCTGGCATGAGGAATGCGATCGCATTCCTGGTAGGACTACGTGGTCGCTCTTCCAAGAATGGGGTATGTTTGCCTGTTCAAATTTTTTTTCTACTTTTGATCGTTTGAAACCCTCGAGACCTTGATTTTCATGCTAAACAAGTTCAAATGCATGTAATGAGTATATGCAACATGAAATTTTTTAAACAACTACTCAACTCTTCGAAAACTTGTTTTTGGTCAATTTGCATTAAAAACTTGATTTTTGATCCACAATGCAACCCGGGTGTCCAACAACCACACAACCTGTCAAAACACATTTTAACGTACAAGGGGTGCGTCGATGCCATGAATGTGGTTTTGAAAATATTTTTAAACATGAAAACACGTGTTGATCCCGAAAAGCTGAAAATTGATTGTTTTGCCTCGAAATGCGAGACTTTCTCACCGAATCAACTAAATAACATTCCAACACCCCCAAACTCATGCACAACACAATTAAAACCAATTTTGATCATGCATAGACTCTTAGTGACGTATAGGGACGATGAATGACCTAATAATACTAAAATTTTTGAAAAATATGAAAAATTTCTAATCTAATGCAAAAATTGAAATAAGTAAAAGGGAAGAATTATTGGGTTGACTCTCAACTAGCGCTTGTTTATAGTCTTTAGCTCGACTTTATAGCGGTTGATTCATGGTGGTTGAATTCGAAGAATTTCACCATTGTACTCCTTGCAATTTTGAGTCTTTCATCCTTTTTTAGCTATCTAAACTTTGAATTCTTCGTTTTTGTCTGTACCAAGAATTCCTCCAAATTTTGATTTTCTCTTCTAGAAATTTTGTTAAATGGATAGTTCATTTTCATCAATACAATCGAGTGCTGATGGTTGCTTAGATGAATTATATAATTTAAAAACCTCTTGTTCCTCATCTATTCTTAATATTAGCTCACATTTCTCCATATCAATCAAAGTTCGACATGTTGCTAAGAATGGTCTCCCCAAGATTATTGGAATATCCATGTCTTCTTCTATGTTTAGAACAATAAGTCCGCCAGAAGAATTAAATTGCTAGCGTTGATGAGTATATCCTCAACTTTGCCTCTTGGTTGTGTGATGCTTCTATTGGCTAGTTGCAATAACATTGTTGTTTCTTTTGCTTCTCCCAATCTCAATTTCTTGTATATAGATAAAGGCACTAAGTTAATACTTGCACCTGTATCACATAAAGTGTGAAAAATATCAGTTTCTCCAATTGAAATAGGTAAGGTAAAACTCTCTGGATCCTTGAGATTGGGAGACAGTTTCATTTGTAATCTTCCATTGCTCTCATCTGTTAGTGCCACAATTTCAAATTCTGGAATTTTTTTCTTCTTTGATATCATGTCCTTCAAAAATTTTGTATAACTTGGAATCTATCGTATTGCGTTTATGAACGGGATATTAATGTGAAATTTCTTTAGCACATCCAAAAACTTCTCAAACTGTTGATCTAGCTTGTGTCTCTTCAATTTTTGTGGGAATGGAATATAAGGTCGTGGTGTATCAGAACTCTCTTTAGTAGATGCCTCTATCGTCTGTTCAGTATGTTTCACACACTCCTCATCTGAAGAAGGTACTATTTCCTTAGTTGCAACCAGCCTCTTAATATGTATTTTCGATAATTGCACCCCATCGTGGTGGTTGTTTTCACAAATAGGTCCTCAATTATTTAATTTTCCACAATACTTATGGCCATTACCTGCTCTTTGGGATTGGTCTGGGTATTGCTTGACAAGGTACCTGGTACTCTGCTTGTCATAGAAAGTGTCATCTACTTAACTTGAGTCTCCATGTTTTTAATAGCAGCACTTCGATCTCGAAGAGTTGTTTTGGTTTTTCTCATGAATTGGCTGTTAGCTTCCATTTACTAATTTGTTTTCTTCATGAATTTCTCGAACATTTCTTCCAACTGCAACATCTTCCCCGACTACTGAAACTGACCATGAGGCCTATTCTGAGTCTGACCAACCTAAGAGAGGTTTTGGTGATTCATCTACCTAGGGTTATACGTGTCTGAAAGTGGATTGTTTTGTTGATGTTGTCCCTATTATACGAAATCCACTTGTTCTATACCTTGTGCTAAAATTAGGCAATCTGTTGTGTTGTGATCTGCTCCACACTCCTCACAACTTGGATTTTTGGATCATCTAGAATCAAGTCATCGTCAAGCGACTTTCGCATACAAGACCTGAAGAAAGATCAAAAGTAGCACTTAGATAAACAACTAAAAAAAATAACTAACTAAAAAGAAAATAAATAAAAATTATAAATAACGTTTGAATTAGTGTCAAAATAAATAAAATTAAACTAAATTCAATCCCCGACAACGGCGCCAAAAACTTGTGCGAAAATATATTTCGAATAAAAATCACCGCAAGTATATGGTTCGTTAACAAGTAATAAAGTTGACATTTTTTTTTTTTTTGAGTTTGAGTATCGTCCCACAAAGGTTGATTAGTTCAAATTTTACTATCGTGACTTTAATCGAAAAAAAAATGAGTTATTTATTACGATGAACTTATAACTAAAATAATAATACGGATGCAATTATGAGTGATGGACTAAACGAAATGCAATTTATTTTAAATGTACGTCAAAGTTTCTTATGAATAATGATTGCACTAGGATCACGAATCCATATGTAATATTCCTTTTAAACGTAGGTCTATACTTTGACAACACGATTGAAATATTGACGAATCAATTCTCCTGAATTATTTAACGGTTTCTCTCGAGTAAAGTCAAACATATTCTCATTTATGACCAGACTATATCTCTATGACAAATGTGAGCATACAAGAATGCATGTGTATACGGAGGGACGGTGTAAGAAGAGAAACTCCATGGCTCTCTCTCTCTCTCACACACACACACACATATATGTGTGTGTGTGTGTGTGTGTGTGTGTTTAATCATAATTTAGTGACTATTATCTTATAATTATATATTTATTGATTTTAATTAATCACCTGATTTATGAAAACATTTAGGGAGGTTGTTAATTGTGAAATGTAGTTCTTATATTGTAATAATTGTGTATTGTTCCCAGGATGAAATATGCAAAATATTACTTTAATATGATGATTATGTAAATATTAAACACATCTATCCCTAGGAGAAAATAATGTGATTTATTGTTAGGCTGAGACCTCCCACTAAATTTAATATATCATAGGAATTCATGCATTATTAATTTAAGTGTTGGTTTAATTTGGCCATCAATAAAATTAATTTGGATATTCTATAGGAAATCCTAATGACATCTTTACTAAAAGTGTACAACTCATATATTGATGATTTTTTATTTTTCAAATTAATTATGTTACCCATAGCGCAATCTTAATTAATTCATATTTAAAAATCCATCTCCAAATTGGATCCAATCAATTAATCAAAACAGTGAAACCATTTTTTCGAGAATACAATAAATAATGGCACAAGGCATACGTGTATTCTTACTAATGGAGTAAAAGGGGAGGTAGTAGGTTTTTTATTAATGTTTCCTCGATCATTTAATATATTTTGTACTTTTTGGATTTTTCACATAAAAAATTCAATTAAAATTGGCCCAATTGTCAATAATATTTTTTCTTTTTATTAACTAGCCAGCTTAGAAAATAATAATAAATATTATCTATCATGTATGCCGATATAGTATTCAGTGGTGTGAATTAGATCTACATGACATGACATGTTATGTTATTACATTCATTCACAATTTAATTAAAGAAATAATAAAAATAACTAGAACAAAATTTGTGGCCCACTTAGTCACAAATTGCAAATCAATTAAATGGTAGCTTACAAAAATACTCTTAAAATTAGAGGTCTTTCGAAAAATTATAAGAAAAGTTTTTTGGAAGTAAAAAATATTGTGTAATATTAAAAAGTGACACAATGTCACTTTTTAAAGTCAAGTGTCACTTTTTAATTAAAAAATAACCACTTTTATTTTTTTTAAAAAGTGATATTCGCCACTAAAAATGTGACAAAAATTAAGAAGGTGACTGAAAAAAAAAAGTGATAAAAATTCAAAAAAAGTGACAGAGATTAAAAAAAAAATGAGGAATCACAAATTTAAAAAATTTGCACAAATTAAAAAAGTGACAAATAAAAAAAAAAAAGTGACACAAATTCATTAAAAAAAGTGATAGGAAATAAAAAAGTGGCAGAAAATAAAAAAGTGACAAATCATAACTCACAATTTTCAATATAGCCAAATCATCCAATAAGTTCACAATTGATACGACGAACATTCGTAGTTAAATCACAGGCATATGAATGACAATATGAACACAAGAATTTATATGTTGGAAGTGATGAAAATACAAAAAAGTGTCGAACCCTAAAAAAAAAAAGGTGACAAACAATCCAAAAAGTGACAAATAATATTTTACATATGTAGGGATGTATTCTTTCAGTTGTTAAGCCATCATGTTTCTAGATGAACTTGAAAGCATGCTTCGCGTCCTCCACTGTAGCCTTCATTATCCCTCACTTTTTGCAATATATTTAAATACATCATTTTGTATATTAATATCTCCAATTCTCTTTCTCTTACACACGGAGAGAGACACATTGATGTTGTCACGTACTTACTTTTATCTCTGTGAACTAAACCCATAAACACAGGTAGGTAGTCATGACGAAATGCAGAAATACACACACCAACAAAATCTTACTTCACAAAAAATAAGCACTTAACACAGCAAAAAATGTACATCCTCACTTTACCAAAAAACTGACCAAAATACTGCTCCTGCTCTTCTTTCATGCATTCTTCCTTTCTCCTTTTACTTCCTCAGATCTGATAAGTGAGAGAGCAGCCATTTTGGCCCTATGCACAAAACAGATCTCTGGCACACAAAAAAACAAAGAAGACAGCCGGAGTGCACAAAACACATCTCTGGCACAGTGTTCTTCCTATAAAATGACGTAAAGAAGTGAGAACTGATGTTGTGAAGTTAATTTAACTGCAACATAATAAAATGAACTCCCAAAAATTTTGGGATGTTATTGAGGTAAGAGACTGCCATAAACACATAATGACTGAAACACAGAAAATTCACAGCTCACATCTTAATTTACTAGTAGAAGAATGAGGATTCTATCAATGGCTAATACAAAACATTTAATTTAATGTAATCATAATCCCTAAATATTCAACCGTCATTTTCCCACTTTGTTTTGCAAAAACCTAATGTTAACATTAATTTAAGAGCTATTCAATTAAATATATAGAGAAAGAGACTCACCGGCATTTAAGCCACCATCGTTTAACCGAGACATTAATCTGCGTTTCAATTTCGACCAGCTGTAATCACCGATTTCCTTGTAGGCCATTTCTACCTTAGCGTAAATGTTTCCTTTAACATTTTCATTTTCACAACCAACACTTTTTTCAATGAATCTTTCAGTTTAGAGTTGTGAGATTTCTTTCCAATTCAATATCATTATTATCTTTTTCTGGAATAACTTCTTCACTTTCTCGCCATTAATTGGAGAGAGATGAGTGTATAGAATTTGATCCTATACTGTGGTGGCTCCTAGTTCTTTGCAGTGAAAATCTGATGAAAGATAGATTGGGAATTTTGGAGAGGTATTGGGGGGTTTTATAACGTATTAATTACGTTCTTATATAATTTAATTAGTTATTAGGGTATTTATCAAATTAATCAATATTTTAGGGTATTGGGCCTAATTTGCCCTTAATTAAAGAGCTAATTTGACAACAATCCAGCACCATTTTTCAATGGAAACAAAACATAAATCAGGTTTTTAGTAAACATTATTCCAAAATTAAGGATATAAGTTTTAAATTACAAAAATCAGACTTTCATTAAAATTTATTTGTGGTTTAATTAATGAATACATAAATGTCACGAATATATGAAATTTGGTCACAATTCAAAAATTTTAAGGCCACAATTCAAAAAATT
>CAIGRN010191874.1:0-19065 GCA_903798345.1 Fraxinus anomala
GGAAGTTCAAACTAAGTTCAGTAAGTAAAAAATAAAAATAAAATCCTCGAAAAATCTGGGATAAAACCACGAAATAGATAGAAAATCACCTCAAAATAAACTCCAAATTTGAAATCAATTCGATTCAAATTGCAGTACCCAGGGTTTTTCCTTATCCTCTCTTGTAGAAACTGGTAGTTGAATTGAACTGTAATAAAAACTGCTTCTATTTCAATCAATGATAGGTTTCGCGATTTCAACAACCTATAACGTGAGAAACTGAAAACAAAACAGAAATTAGGTTTAAAAATTAGAACAAAATGAATGTACTCTAACTAATAATAGTTCAGTACAAACCTCAATGCTGAAGCAAGCCTTCTGCTTCTTCCCTTTTGCAACTGCAATAATAGCATGAACAAAAAAATGTAGTTTTCTCTAAACCAGATGCTAAAAGAAGATAAAGAAGGATAAAAGCAAACATTTGACATTATATCCATGATCTTCATCCATCAATTTTTGACTACTGAACTGTCTCTTTTTATATGTAACAGTAAAATGATGATCAACAAAATCACATGGACGAACTTATTACTAAGCCCAGGTCATTTGGCCCAATTTTTATAATAAATTAATAGTACATGATACAGAACAATAAATGGCAAGTTTTAAAATAATTGATTTCATCTTTCATAGGATATGAACAGAACAACCCATAATAAAAATTAGCTGGCATGTTGTGAACCATGGTTATTCTAAGACCACTTGAAAATTGAACAAAAGATGAGTGGATTATGGTAGGACTTACTATTTGCTTACCAAAGTAGAGGACAATATTATCTTCTAGCACACGCTTGGCAAATAGTGTAACAACAAATTTTGATAGTTTCTAATAACATTGTTGCCCGTAATACAAAACTATTAGACAAAAAAAAAAGTAAATATAAAACTGGTCCCTAGAACATCAAGCCATATGAAGTGTACAAGAAAAAAACAATTGACTAATAACATGTTAAATGCTTTTGTCTTGCTCATGTCATATGATCTTGATTTAGATAGTGAAGCATGTGAATTCCAAGACTAAGAAACAACCCAACAAAGCAAAAATCAGAATTCTGAATTTGAATCTTAAAAAGAAAAATGAGAGAATGCAACCTAAAGAATTACCTAATCATTCCAAGTGGCCTCATCCGAATGCACACCACCAGCTTCATCTGCATATGTGCATGTACCTTCTAACTGACATATCTTAAGTCAACACTAATAATCTTTTTTTACTTAAAAAAGTATAATTTGGATTCATAGCTCATCAAATAACCAATAACAATTCATTTATTACCCAACATAATCATGAAGAAACCTCACTAAAAATCCAATAGAGAAACAAATTTGAGTGATTTGACAAAATTAAAATCCTGAATTTTGATCAAGAATAAAAAAATGTTTTAGAATACAAGTACTCCACCAGCGGAAGAATAAGGAGAAATCGTTTTAAAACTTGTGATTTTGTTTCTGGAAATCAATATAAACTACAAAGTAAAAACATTAATACACTTCCACTTGCAATATTTGATCAAAAAACAAGCATCAAGATAATAAGAAAAATAATGCGAGTGAATTCAGTATTTTACCCTTTTCGCTATCTTGAAAGCCTTTAAGAAGGAAACCTTCAGCGTCTAGGAAACTTCTGGATGCTTTTCGGTTTCTTCAATATCAATGGAGGCTCTAACTGACTCTTCGGGCTCTGGAAGGCTTAAGAATGCCAAATCCCCAACAACTACAAACATAAACCAACCCAAATCATCAAAAATAATTACGTACCAATTTGTATGTATACAATTACTCATACAAATAAATATAACCTTTAATTGTTCACAAAAAAATATTACTTTNCATTCCAAACTAATCATAACAAACGAATAAATATACATGAGCATGAAAGTCGAAAAAATGGAAATGTACTCGTTTAAGCGACGCCATAGCTTTCGGGTTTAAGTTAACAGCCTCATTCGGAGGCCTAAACAAGGAGGCTGAGTCACCCATTAGAGCTCCCATGAAGCCGCCTATGGCAGCACTTAAATAAGGCTGACAAGGATTAATTATACACGTGTTAAACAAGCCAAAGGAGGCTCTTAGGATTTCAAATTCATATTTCTTTTAGAGAATAACCAAAGAGGAAGTTTTGTTCTACAAATCCATATATTTTTCAAATCTTTATAAAAGCTTGTTACAAAAAATATCCAACTTACTTTCATACACCAATTGCTTGGATTGAAGAAGAAGAAGAGTAAAATGAGATTAATCAAGAAGTCATTAAAAAAAATCAAGACTTTCAAGCTCTTTCCATCTTCTTTCCAATTGTTCATACCCCATGGGGCGCTGGCAGTGGTGACGACAGCAGCCTTCACAGGTAACGACTGCTTTACTAATTTCTGATTTGACTTCTTAAAAGATCGAACAAAAGACGAAAAGAAATCGCGGATTCAACTATTGAACTCAAAAACCCAGAAACAATATACAGAAAAGGAAGAAATTGAAGCAGTGAAGATTATTCTTACAGGTATATGTCTCAGTTGCCTCAGATTTTTTGAAATTTCTTTGTACGATCGCGAGAGAGAGAGAGAGAGAGAGAGAGAGAGAGAGAGCGAGAGCGAGAGCAATTAGGGTTAAGGGGTAGACAAAATGAATACCCAATAGTCGAAGCCTCAAAAATATGTCTCAGTTGGCTCAAATGTCTTGTAATTCCTTCCAACTGTAGCATCGAACCTTTGATGTCCCGCGCGAGATGTCTTCAGACACGCCTCTGAAACCGCAGCACTGCCTATACGATGAGCAGGTTATGAATAGTGAAAAGTGGGTTGCCTCTCATACCCCAGGGGGCGCTGGCAGTGGTGACGATGTCAACCTTCACATAACGACTGCTTCGCTAATTTTCGATTTGACTTCTTAAAAGATCGAACAAAAGACGAAAAGAAATCGCGGATTCAACTATAGAACTCAAAAAACCAGAAACAATTTTATACAGAAAAGGAAGAAATTGAAGCGGTAAAGATTATTCTTATAGATATATGTCTCAGTTGCCTCAAATTTTTTGGAATTTCTTTGTACGATCACGAGAGAGAGAGTGCAATTAGGGTTAAGGGGTAGAAAAAATGAATACCCAATAGTTGAAGCCTCAAAAATATGTCTTTGGCTCAAATTTCTTGTAATTCCTTCCAACTGTGGCATCGAACCTTTGACGTCCTTTGGCTCAAAAAATGTGCCTAGCTAAGATTAATGTTCCGCGTCAAAAAGTTGATCATGTGCTAGAGGTTAGTATGCCATCCGGAGAAATGACTGATATCGATAAAATAGCTAGGGTTGTACGGTTAGATTTTGATGGATTAATTTTAGAAGCATACTTGTATGTTATGAGAATGAAAGATTTTGATATTATACTGGGAATGGATTGGTTGGGTAGTAATCGAGCCACTATAGTATGTTTTGAGAAAGAAATAATCTTTTGAAGACCTGGAGAAGAGGAGTTTAGATTTTATGGGTCAAAAGTTAAGGCACTTCCTCACCTCATATCCGTTTTGAAAGCAGAGAGGTTGTTGATGAAGCATTACTGTCTAGGGTATCTTGTTAGTTTTATGGATCCCCATCAGAAGAGATAATATTAGACAACGTGTCGGTGATACGAGAATATGCTCAGGTGTTTCCGACTGATCTACCGGGTATTCCGCTAGATAGGCAAGTGGAGTTTGCAATAGATTTGGTACCTGGAGCTGCACCAGTGTCCAAGGCTTCATATTGAATGGCACCAAATGAACTACAAGAGTTGAAAATGCAACTTGAAGAAGTTCTAGACAAAGGGTTCATTAGACCGAGTGTCCCCATGAGGAGCTCCGGTACTCTTTGTAAAGAAGAAGGACGGTACAATGATGATGTGTATCGTCTATCGTGAGCTGAACAAATTGACGATCAAGAATAAGTACCCTCTTCCTAGAATTGAGGATTTGTTCGATCAGTTGAAAAGTACAACAGTATTCTCAAAGATTGATTTAAGGACAGGCTACCATCAGCTGAAGGTTAAGCCAACTCATATACCAAAGACGACATTTAGAACTCGCTATGAGCATTATGAGTTTACAGTAATGCCCTTTGGTTTGACTAATGCCCCTGTGGTATTTATGGACTTAATGAATCGAGTTTTCCACCAATATCTAGATAGGTTTGTTATCGTATTTATAGATGACATATTGATATACTCGAGAGACCATCGTCAGCATGAAGAGCATTTGAGAAGGGTTTTCGAAACCCTACGTGAGGAGAAGTTGTATGCCAAATTCAAGAAATACAAATTTTGGCTGGATCGAGTAGGATTTTTGGGTCATGTTGTGACAGCTAGAGGAATTGAAGTTGATCCATCCAAAGTTGAAGAGATAACTAATTGATCGAGAACCTTAAATGTGAGTGAAGTGAGAAGCTTTCTAGGCTTAGCCGGATATTATCGACAATTTATAGAAGGGTTTTCCAAGGTAGTTGGTCCTATGATGCAGTTGACTAGGAAAGGTATTGAGTTTGTATGGTCTGATAAGCGCGAACAGAGTTTTCAGGAGCTAAAAAACATATTGGTCTCAGCACCAGTATTGGCTATACCCTATGGTTCAGAGGGTTTTGTGATTTACAGTGATGTATCTAAGCTCGGTTTGGGTGGTGTCTTGATGCAACATGGGAAAGTGATAGCATATGCTTCGAGACAGTTGAAACAGTATGAGCAAAATTATCCAATGCATGATCTCGAACTTGCGACGGTGGTTCACGCGTTGAAGATTTGGCGTCACTACCTCTATGGGAGCAAGTGTCAGATCTACACCGACCACAAGAGTCTCAAATACCTCTTCACTCAGAAGGAGTTGAATAAAAGACAACGACGATGGTTAGAATTGGTGAAAGATTACGATTGCACTATCCTATACCATCTGGGTAAGGCTGATATAGTCGCGGATGCTCTAAGCAGAAAGAATGTGGCACAATTTTCTATATTATGTACAGTACAAAATCAGTTGATCAGAGATTTTGAGAACCTAAGGATTGAAGTATTAAAGCCTTCAGTGAAGACACATTCATTATTTGCAAATTTGACCTTGAAGCCAACCCTCATAGAAAAAATTGTAACAACGCAAAAGGAAGATTCCTTTTTGGAAAATATGAGGGCTAGTATGGGGACTGAGATGAGAAAAGGATTTGAAATAGCTGAAGACAAAGATCTGATGTTTAGAGATCGAATATGCGTGCCCAAGAATGAAAAATTAAGGAATGAGATTATGACTGAAGCCCATTCCGCTCCTTACGCCGCACACCCAGGCGGAACCAAAATGTATAGAGATTTGCACACCACATATTAGTGGAGAAACATAAAGGGGAAAATAGCGCTATTTGTGTCCAAATGCATGGTTTGTCAACAAGTGAAGGCAGAACATCAGAGGCCATCAGAGCTATTAAACCTCATGGATATACCCGAGTGGAAGTGGGAGAAGATTGCATTGGATTTTGTCATAGGTTTTCCTAGATTGGCTAGAGGTCATGATGCCATCAGGGTGATTGTGGACCGACTGACGAAGTTCGCTCATTTCTTACCTGTTCGGATGACCTACAACTTAGAACAGTTTGCACAGTTATATGCCAGAGAAATTATTCGACTTCATGGAGTTCCAGCATCTATCTTTTCGAATAGAGACTCGAGATTTACTTCAAATTTTTGGACAAGCCTTCAGAAAGCTTTGGGCACTAAGTTAAAGTTTAGTACGTCATATCACCCTCAAACTAATGGGCAATCTGAACGAACTATCCAAATTCTTGAGGATATGTTGAGGGCATGTGTCCTAGACTTAGGTGGTAAGTGGGAAAACCATTTGCCATTAGTGGCGTTTGCATACAACAATAGTTTCCAGGCTACTATTGGCATGGCACCATATGAAGCCATGTATGGCCGGCGCTGTCGTTCGCCGATATGTTCGAACGAAGTTGGTGAAAGAAGGATTTTGGGTCCAGAGCTAGTTGAAAGAACTGTAGAGGCCATTGATAAGATTAGAATGAGGATTAAAATAGCTCAAGATCGCCAAAAGAGTTATGCTAACAATAGACTAAAAGAGTTGAAATTTGAGGTTTGCGAGAAAGTATTTCTTAAAGTGGCACCGATGAAAGGGATAATACGATTTGGAAAGAAGGGTAAACTAAGACCTAGATTCATCGGCCCGTATGAGATTCTTGAGAGAGTTGGGAATGTTAAATACCGCTTGGCATTGCCACCTGAGCTATCGGCAGTGCACAACGTATTCCACGTATCTACGTTGAGAAAGTACGTCTCCGATCCTAGCCATGCGGTAAATGTTCAATCTTTGGATGTCTAGAGTGATATGACATATGAAGAAGTTCATGTTATGGTGCTAGAGAGAAAAGTACATGTTCTAAGGAACCGAGAAGTTCCATTAGTTAAGGTCCAGTGGGGTAGACGTGGTGAAGATGAGGCTACTTGGGAAAGAGAAGAAGATGTTTTGACAAAATATCCCGATCTCATTAAACAAGTAAATTAAATTTCGATGACGAATTTTTTTTTTAAGAGGGGAGGGTTGTAGCGACCGAAATTTTTAACTCTTTCAAGGAAATTTCTACTTGTCACATCGCTACAACACCCTTAAAATTTTAAGTTATTTATTTGGTCACCATAGTATATTGCCTAACAATTTTTTTTATATGACAACCTAATTATTTCAGTTTAGTCTCATTATTTGAGAACCCGTGTTATATTAATTTGATCGGTTATTTTTAGTCTTTTTAAAACCATGGTTTAGTGTATCTATTTTAAAGTGACAGACAACGATTTAATTTGGGCAACTATATAATACTCAATTCATTTTTTTTATTAATTAAGCTTAACTTTTAAATATATTATTATTAAACAATACTTGGGTTTGTTTCAAAATTAAATACTTCATCTTGTTTGACAACCTCAAGAAACGTGTGTGTTTTCCACCAAGTCATCTTGCCCCCACTTCTTTTAACCACGTCAACCACTTTCTCCTTTAACTCCCCACTCTCCCTCTAAACAATTATGGTTGGTTTTATGAGAACATGCATGAATATTTCTATATTATGCACCACACCACAGCAACTCATTTTGCTAATTTGCTATTTCGGCCGACTAGAGAGCAGAATTTTTCTTATTCTATTTTTCTTACTACCCACACACGACCATTCCTAATATACACTTGAAGGAAACAAAAGGGCAAGCTTGCTGATTTCTCTATTGGTGATAGTGCAATTGAAAATTCCATCTACGACTCAACTCTAACAATTTTTCTAAAGATCTTAAAGTGGTATCATCTCCCGTACACAAGTTGTTTACGCTTTTGAGAAATTTATATGCTAGCATGTACGTAACTGTTAATCGCTTTGTGGAGATTATTTGTGATTGAAGGTCATCACTATGAAAAATTGTGATTGAAGGTAATCACTAAGATTATTTGTGATTGAAGGTAATCACTAGAATAAAAGTATGACGATTGATCACCAATTTACTTCAATTTACGGCATTTGCATGTTATGTTAATGTTCATATATAATGCTCGTTAGCGTGTGTGCATACTACTGAGTGTTTCTTNTTAATGTTTGTATATAATTCTCGTTAGCGTGTGTGCATACTACTGAGTGTTTCTCCGAAATGCTTACCCTAATTATACATTTCAGATTGACAAGTTTGGCGGAAGGCGTGATGGTGGATGGCAGTGATTATTACCATATGTAAATTATGCTTTATCTTGTTTCTTCTATGAATTCAAATTGACCAACGACTTTAGTATTTTGTTTAAAGGCTAACTCTGTAAAAATCATTTACATTAGTTGCTGTCTTTTTTTCAGATTTCTTCTAGCCACAAAAAAATGCGATATCTTGAATTATAATATGAATTTCAACTTGAAATAAAAAGAGGATTGAAAGCCCTATGAATTCCCTGACTATAGAAACTTGAATCACCTTCATAAAATATCTAATGATTTTATTCAATTTTTTTTATAAAAAAAAAAGAGGAGATTTTTTCTTTCCACACCGAAGTTTGAAATACATTGTAAATCTTTTAGCGCATTTAAAAAATCTAAACGAACTGCGAAAGTTAGCGAATAAAGAATTAATAGCTCTTCGGGTATTAGGATCTAGGGCGTTACAGACGTTAACAAAAAATATTGTGTACAAAGAAATGTTATTATAATCAAAATATTACATTTCATTTTATTCAACATTTTCACATTATATACATAAAGCCTGTCCGGGAGATCTTTTTTGGTGAATTTTAATTGCATTTTGGACCGTTGCAATCTCAAGCATCCGGCATTGTTGACTTTTTATCTCACAATTGGACCCACATGCTGTCAAATAACGGTCACAAAATTTATTGTTTGGAGTGAAATAATCGGAAACAGACAAGTGCATAATTTCATAAAAAGTTTTATTCATATATATTCTTTTTAACAATTTATTTTTAACAATTTTAATTTTTCTTTTAACAATATAAATTATCTCGGTTACTTTCAAAAATAGTAATAATACTTCAAAAATATTACGAATATTATTCATTCGATACATAAAATGTGCAACACGTCTGCTTACTACTAATTTATAATATATCAAATATCACATCACCTGTTTATTTTCATTAATGTGTGAATTTCATATTATTAATTCTCAATTAATTAATATTAACATTAATATTTATTTAAGTAATATTTATCTTCATTTATACAATTCAGTGTTATTAATTCTAATTATAAGTTAATTAGAATTTCACATTTAAAAATACATTTAATGCTAATTAACATTCAATTTTATTTATTGAAAATTAAATAAATAATTTAATATTCATTGTTGCGTATATATTTTTTAATATTAATTTAAAATTAATTAATATTTAAGCATATTAAAACATTACTTTTACTGTAATTATAAAAAAAATGGGTTCTCACGAGGGTTGGAAGGTATAGAAATGTGGTTGTGGGCCATTGTGAAACGTGGACGTGTTTACCAGCAGGAATAGGTTCCGCGATTGTTGGGCTTCCAACGTATTAGTAAACAATTTTTAAAGAATTTATGCTCAAGTATTCCATTTCTGTATAGTGGTTCAAACTATTCCATTCCTTCAAATATTTCAGGGTTTAACAATGGCTGCGACTGCGATTTTTAGAAATGGGAATTAAATATTGAATTGAAAACTTAAGTCATTTTTGCCTAAAGGGCTGGCTGGCGAAAATGAAAACGAAGAAGGTGGAGGAGTTTACAGCTGGGTATTATGGGCTTTGTACGGCGGGAGGAATGCTCAGTGCTGGGACTACCCATCTCGCCATCACTCCCCTCGATGTCTTGAAGGTTAATATGCAGGTATCTTTTTTCTGGGGTTTCCTTTTTCGCAAAATTGTATACTACTCTCGGAGTCCACTGGGTGTTATGCTATGTTGGTTGTGTAGAACTTTGGAACTGGGGTTTTTGGAATCAGTTTAACTTTTATTCATGCGTTGTCTGATTGAAATTCTGGTAATGAACTACATGTTATTGAAATCACTCTTTAGACTATTCTTTGAATAAACATGGTAAATTTTTATTTCAATCGAAGCAACAATGGAAAAAAATCAAGGGCCTCTGACATTCACGTCCCTCAAGAATTCAAAGATTATTCAAGTGTTTGTGGTTGCAAAATATCAGAGATCGTCTAAGTTAAAGACAAATTTTAATTAAAATAAAACTCTTAATTTTTATCTTCACGACAATCTGTTGTGAGTATTGCGCGGGGCTTCCCTTCTTCATCCATTGCTGCTACTACTAGCTATCCTCAAGGATTGAGGATGATGGCTGAAAACTGAAAATCAAGAAACTACACCTCTGGATTCAATTTGTGTAAATCCAAGGATTAATCTAGTCTAACATTGAGTCCCACAAAACCATATCTATTGAGGCTATGACAAATGTTTGGCAAGGTGTTTATAAACATGGGTAAATGAGCGATGGAGAAGTAGGTGGTACTTGTGAGTCCTACAAAGCCAACTACAGGCTGTAAGTGCCTGTAATTTGATTCTGAAAAAATAGCTCAAGAATATTCAAGTTAAATACACAGGAAAATAAAGAAAACACCTGGAAAGAATTTCCAGTTATTTGCTCGCGTGTCCGTTTATTTTTAAAACTGACCTTGCATAAAGCTGAGGATTGAAAAGGAACATGAAAGTTCAAGGAAGGAAAAACAATAACGTCATGAGTACTTTTCATAATCTTCGCATAACAGATTTTTTGATTATGGAATAAAATGTTTTCCTTATACATTATTCTCCATATGTCAGTAGCAACTGTAAATATTGTTCTCATACAAGACAATAAAGATTTTTCAGACTTTTATCAAAGATAGAATTGTGTACAAGTCTCCTTTGAATAATGAAGATCAAGTTGCAATCAAATTCTGTTTCCATGCTTCTAACATCTTGAGTATTGCACAGAGATATTCAGTCTCGTGTTTCAGAATATTATACCAGATTGGTTTTTACATATTCTCTGTTAGAAATTAAGTCCAAATATGACTTTAGTATACTCAATTTCTGAGAAACTTAACCACCTTCAACCTTCAACTTAGCTTGCATGGAATGCCTATTGTAGTAGAACACCATTGTCTAGCATAAAACAACCTCTAAAGAGACTGAAGCTTGTTTAACTACGACATTGTTAATCATCTCACTTAAAAATTTAAACTTTTTGGAAGGGGCTACATTGCTCCTTCACGTGCAAACCGGATTCATTTTTCAATCAAAGGTCTGATATGTCAATATTCATAAATGGGCGGTGCTGAGACTTGAAACTAGGTCTTTTTTGGGCTCTAACAAAGCTTAAGGTTTAAGAGAGCAACTACATGTATTCATTTACATATTGTTTTCTACAGGTGTCCTAGCACAACCAATGTTCATATGTTTTCTTTGGACCCTGCTCCTAACCACTGGAAGACCAACCATGATTAAAAAGGTCAACATAAGTTAATTTTCAGGGAAAACAAAATCTTTACATTCTCGTTTCTGATTAAGCTAGAAATATTTTCCCCTCTTTTTTTCTAATCTTATTAGGTTATTGGGATTCATCTTGTTTTCTTATTTACTTCTATTCTGGAAATGTTTAGCCTTCTGTGGATGCTATCACGCTCGTAAAAAATGAAAAGATACATTAATTTGTGAACTAGAAATGGCTACCAGTCATGCAGGAAATCAGAATGGGATATTTCAAATCAATGTTTTATTTGTATTCTTTGAATGTCGTGTTTCATCATTGCTTTCAAATCAGAAATGATTTTTTTCCATTTTCATTAACTACAAATCAGAGAAAAGGGAAATATATGTCAATAGTCCTGAGTTCTTTGATTGCACTATTTCTAACTATTAACTGACATAGCATGTAAATTTTAGGTGAATCCTATCAAATATAGTGGCATCCTATCAGGGTTTAGTACTCTTTGGAGAGAAGGCGGCCCTTCTGCTCTTTGGAGAGGTTGGTCTGGAAAATTCTTTGGTTACGGTGTCCAAGGTGGATGCAAATTTGGTCTCTATGAATACTTCAAGAAACTTTATGGGGATGCATTGGTAGATCAGAACAAGGGTGTCATATTCTTCCTCAGTAGTGCGTCCGCTCAGATATTTGCTGATGTTGCTCTTTGTCCATTTGAAGCTGTCAAAGTTAGAGTTCAAACTAACCCTAGTTTTGCTAAAGGTTTGGCTGATGGATTTCCAAAACTATATGCTAATGAGGGCCTTTCTGGGTATGTTCAAGTGCAGTGTGTATGGTTTTGAAGTAAATCTTTTACTAGAATGTTCACATTTAATCATGCTGATCTGCTTGAATTTAATTTGATTGCAGGTTTTACAAGGGTCTCTTTCCACTTTGGGGTCGTAATCTTCCATGTAAACCATTCTCATTCATTTAACGTTTTTTCTAGTTACTTATATTGTCAACATGTGCTCAATTTGACACTCATTTAGGTTGTTGAAATTCAAGCATTTCTCATTTCGCCTGTTACAATTTCAAGTTATACTTTCTTGAAGAAAAATATTAGTTTAGGCTTCTTATTCTTGTATTTGGTTCGGGTCTTTTGACACCTTCCCTACGGGTGCATGTTGCTAGTTGCTAAAATGGTGGCATGTTCACGACATATCATTTTCTATATTGTGCACACTTCAATGTCATGGAAGTTCTTAGATTATAACTTTATGCACTGCTTTTGTACAATAGTGTAATTGCTCTGCTGCTCAAAGTAAGCTGTTTATTTTGCTTGAAGTTGTTATATTTTTAGTCTATCTATTTGTGTTCTCATAAATACCTAAAAACCTATGCTGCACGGACACAGAAACGCATGTCGGACACGACATGGACACGTGATTTTTTATAAATGTAGGACATGGACACGTCAAGGACACATTAATTTTTAATTCTTAAAAGTTGTAGATTATATATTTTATCTTGATGTTTATACTTTTTATCTTTTAATAAAATTAATTATTTTCCTGTTTTCATTTTTTTCATGAAATCTTTTAAATTGGTTGAGAGGCTAGTTGTTATATTAAACTAACTTTTAAGTTAAACTAGATATTACACTTTTGGGAAGGAAATAATAAAGGTCATGGGGTGTCCGAGGAGTGTCGGTGACGAGAACGACAAGACACGTGTTGCACACGGACACGCAGCACCAGTAGGAGTGTCCTTACATAATAGATAAAAACCTCTGGTACTCTGTATTTTCCTTGGTGATTCTTCCATGGAATGCCACTTGGTACTTTCAAAGAATGTCAAAGACAGCATAAATTTATTGCTTGTTCTGCTATTATCTGCATACCTTGGAAATCTCAATAATGTTATGAGTTGTTGGCACCATATGTGCGCTTGATTACTGTCTTCTCTTGCCCACTCTGTATTTAAAATTTATTTGACTTCCTTAAACTCATTTGGCAGTCTCTATGATTATGTTTTCAACATTTGAGCATTCTGTGGATCTTATGTATCGCAACGTAATACAAAGAAGGAAGGAAGATTGCTCCAAATCTGAACAACTTGCTGTGACTTGTCTAGCTGGCTATGCAGCTGGAGCTGTTGGAACTGTAATCTCTAATCCTGCTGACAATATTGTTTCATCTCTTTACAACAAAAAGGCTGACACTGTAAGGCAGGTATTGAATCTTAGTGAAATCCTTCAAACCTTCAGTGACATCCTAGTTCACTTTAGTAGCTGTATTATTTTTGATTTGATGGTTTCCAGGCTGTAAAGAAAATTGGGCTTGTTAATTTGTTTACTAGAAGTCTTCCTGTTCGAATTGCAATTGTGGGACCTGTTGTTACTCTGCAGTGGTTTTTCTACGACACTATCAAAGTCTCAAGTGGACTGTAAGTGCCTCGCCTTTTTATGTATTGATGCCTCGTATACGCCATCTTATTTACCTTTGTTTTTGGTGAGTTAAATATCACAATAACATATAATTTTGGTCATGTTTAGCTACATTTCTTTTGAAATTAGTACAACTCAAAACTTTGTCCTAGTGATTGCCTTTACCCTAATTTTTTGGATCTCTAGACAATATTAATCTAGTTCCCCATCACATCAATTTTCTTCGGCCATGGGTGCGAAATGTATAGATCAATACTTTTGTTGTCGAGAGATGATACTTTGCAGAATCTCTTTGATTTTTCAGTGTCTGCTATAAAATTGATAACGTTGTGTAACGCATCTGGACATTGAAAGGCTTTTATTGTTGTATAAGAGAACTTGGATCAAAGAAAAAATAAATAAAAGAACACGAAACCATGGTTAGTCTAGCATTCACTACTTGTAATATATTAGATGCCCAGGATCAAGATTGACAATAGGAAAATGAAATTCTAAGGAAGATGGGGAAAGCCATTCCCCATTTGTCTTAGTATTTTTAACTAATAAATTGATGATTGAAGAAAAACTAAGCTTTGTTCCCCATAAATACCCACCTCACCCAAACACCTTCACGCTTAGAAAGGAATCCCACTTGGGTCAATCTCTATCCGGGATCTGTTACTTCTATTAGGACTGTCTAATTAAGGGTCTCTATCGCAAATATAACAAGAAGTGGAAGAATTATAATTCTGGACTTCTGCTGGTTAAATGTGAATGCATTTTCAACTGCTATTACAGTTAATTTAATTCTACTTCCTTTGTGTTCGAAGGTAATTGTAAACAATACATAAATTTACAGGCCTACTAGTGGAGGGCTTAGAAGGCATCAAGAAGATACAGGCTTAATAGGCTGTGAAGCAACAGCTCAGTAAATCAATATTTAATGAATCTGCAGAAATCAAAGAGCCGGTTGTGAAAATGGGCTCTGATGTTAATTTTTAAGTTTTTCCTCTACATGGTCCTCACATGAATTCGCAGCACACAAGATTGCCATTTTTTCGTCTTGTTGGTTTTGTATAGCTGCAGGAGTCGTCCTGCCGGTAGTAAATAATCACATTGTTAACAGGATGTTATGTATGGTGCTGCCTCTAAGCTCATTCATATATAGTTGGCTAGAGTAGTGAAATTTTTTACTACATTCCTGCTATATGCTGCCTTCTTGTTTGGGGGCCGAAATTCTTAATTTTCATGCAGCCTATATAGATAATCTTCTTAGTAATTGTTACTGTTTCATTTGTGTGCACGGCAGTGTAGTTTGGGAAATAGATTTCGTAAGATAACTAACAACTATGAATTAGAACACAAAGTAGGAGAATCTCGTGCTCGAAAGCAAACTCAAGCCCTTGTTAGTCACATCTTGAAGCAGGAGATGAGTGGCATAGGGTGTGTATGGTTTGATTGTTGATTAAACTCAGATATGTATAGAGGAGAGTAAACTTCAATTGTGGTCATTGAACTTCCATTGAAATCTCAATTAAGTCACTAAACTTTATTTTATCTCAATTGGGTCACTAAACTTTGATTTAGTTTTAATTGGGTAATTAAAATTTCACAACTCTCTCACTTGTCAATCTCTAAAATTGATTGAAAATTACTTAATTGATGCCATATTGTTGATCTTTAATTGATGTGCCACGTGCTAACTTACCATTATGTGACATCATAAAAGTTTCAACATAAGATGTTGTATTTTAATATTTTAGCCTTCGTTTGACAAATTTATAAATGATTTATAAATAAAATTAGTAAGGTTATTGTAGTGGATTCTACAAAATGTGTGAATAATAATGACTAGTAATTATGAATTTATAATTGAAAAGAACGCATGGTTTAATAATTAATATTTGACTTTAATTTAAATTCAAAACAATTTACACACTTTTGTCCAAACGGAGGCTTAATCAAAATCATAACAGTTATTTTAACATAGTTGTTTCTAGATTGTCACATACCGATCATTGTTAAGTGTTAATTTACTAATTTTCATTAGTTTGGGAATGATAGGTGACGAAATGTGATAGTATTTTAATTGACATAAATTAAAGAATAAGGACTTAATTAAAGTTTGATGAAAGTCCAAAATGTTTAACGAGGAAAGTGGAAAAACATTAATCTCAGACGATAGGTGACAGAATGTGACAGAAATTTAATTGAGTTAAACTAAGCCTTAATGGCAGAATTGAAATTTTGCTGAAAGATCAAAATTCTTATCGAGGAAAGGATGATGACACTAACAGTTGAAAAAATTAGCCTAAGTACCATTTTAAAAAAAAAAAAAAAATCTAAAATACCCTCCTTTTAGAGTTTTTGAGCTCTATTTTTTAGAAAACTAGACTTTGTGATAGTGATTTTTCGGAGAATGTACGGTTAAAAAGTATGAAAAAATTTAGAATTTACATATAAATTATTTTACTAAAAGCGCATATGATTAAAAATGAGTTTAAAAAAAAAATTGAAAAATGGGCTCAAACATGGGTTTAATAATTACCCTACTTAAAAAAAATGACATGGTATTTTAAATTATATGTTTATTGGTGAATGATATACTCCTACATTTCTAGTTATTATGATTATTGCATTTCTTGTTGCCTTAATTCTAAATATCGGGCTTTGGTTAGGCTTGAGAATTGGGTGGGTAGGTTCGGATATTTCGATACTCGGAACTATCCATTATACTTCTGGTATTTCGTAAGGGAAGATTATATAATTGAGAGGTTATGTTTCACCAATTTCAAATTTAAAATATCAAGGTTTAAAATTTCAAATCTCACTTTTTCAAATTTTATTTATAAATAAATAAATAAATAAAACATATATCTTATTAATTAAATATATTAAGGTCACAATTCTATATAATTTGGTCACATATTATTAATTGATCACAAATCACAATTTTTATATGTTACAAATTTTTTACGATCACGGTTCAAAAAATTTATAGGTCACAATTTGTTTATCAATCACAAATCAAAAATTTGTAGGTCACGATTTATTCATCAATCACAAATACATCAAATTAATAAGCAACATATTATTTATTGGTTACAAATCACAAATTTTATATGTCTCATATTATTTTACGGTCACAATTCAAAAAATTTATGTCACAATTTATTCATTGATCACAAATAAAAAATTTATATGTATAAATTTATTTATCGATCACAAATCACAAGTATTATATGTCACAACTTATTAGACAGTCACAAATTATCGATCACACATTAATAATTTTTTAGGTCACACGTTATTTCTTGGTCACAAATTATAGAATTTTAAGGTCACATTTTAATAACTAGTCACAATGAACCAAATAATTGGTCACATACACCAAAACACCACATCCCCAATCTCGTTCCACGACCAATACTTGACACAAATCACAAAATATTTGGTACACTATCCCACTGCGGCCACCGTTGTCACTACCACAACACCACTATCAACAAAACCACCACCACTAGATCCAATATACTCCCAACAAAAATCATCAAAACCGTTCCTACCATCGTCGCCACTAGCCAACACCGCCGTTACCATTTTTGCAACACCACCATCACCACACCACACCAACTGCGAAACACCACTACAAATACCACAAACTGCAAAACACCACCACACTACAAAAAACACCAACTGTAGCGGGCCTAGTGGACTAGGGATGTCACCACAAACACCACCAATGGCAACGTCGCTGTTGCAGCGACGATGTGTGCAGACGATGCCATCGTCACTTCGCAACAGTGTCAAGCGATGCCGCTCTAAGAGGCAATGTCGCTACAATGGCACCGTAAGCACTACTACTGCAGAGGCGATGCGCGAATGGAGCCATCATTGCTGCGCAACGATGCGACTAGCTTTCATAGCGACGCTACTGTGGCGACGACGTCATGAGCGTCGAATCGATGATGCCTTCAAGGTGTGTTGTGTGGTAAGAGAGATATAGAGAGATAGCAGGCGACGAAGAGAGAGAGAAGGGGAAAAAGTGGGATAGAATTAGGGTTTTAAGTTTGGGTAATTATGATTTAGAGAGAGAAGATAGATGAAATAGATGAATTAATATCTGATTTTTGTATAAATAAAGTTTATCTGAAATTTGAAATTGAAACCTTAAAATTCTGATTTTGTGTAATTTCCACATTTCCTAAATAGAATAATTCGGGTCCTTATAATTATTTGAACCAACCTAAACCCGAACCTCTTCGATTTCGATTTCGGTTCCAATTCGATTTCAACACTTATACTTAACACGCTACTACTTGACAATATTTGTGTAAGGGAAAAGATTCTGTTAAGAAATTTTCAAGAAGCAAAATAATGGAAACAAAAAATCACGAAAAGATGAGAAAATTAAAATATCAAAGATTAAATTACAATTTAAGAAAAAATTATTTTTTTCTTAATAAGTCATTTACAATCCATAAGTGAGGCGTGTTAGAGCCTATAATTTAATTATGAACAATGCTTAAATTATTCTCATCTTGAAATGAACTGATATAAAAAATACTAAATCGATACATGACTATATAGTATCAAGAAATTGAATTCCACATATTGAACTTGTTCTATTTGAATAAAAAAGAAAAAAATTTAAAAGAGAATTACGAATTCAAGATAACAAAAAAGGTACACCGCATCCCAAAATATGAATATATCAAGTTTAATTATCATGCATTATAAAAAAAAATTACTTAAATTTATAAACAATGCAAGAAAGTAAAAAAAGCTCGGACTGCAAAGAATAAACGCTTTGATTCATTATCTTACACTACAATCCAGCTAAAACTTCTTGATTCATAGAAAATCCAAATTGCAAATATTAATATGTACTAACCTCTACGATGAATAAATCTGATGTGAGGCGACGTCAAAAAAGTAAAAGTCAGTCTTTATTTTTTAGGATTAGAGTTTAGGGTTTTAGACTAATTACTACCTAAATTATAGTTTTTAGGTTTTTTATTTTTTTTACCCATCCTATAAATTATAAATAAAAAAGTATATGAAAAATTCAATTCGAGTATCCATGATTCTAGTTTAGGAATCAAAAATCAAACTGCACCCAGTCGGTTATCGATTATTGGTTTCAGTTTCTAATTTTTTTTTGGGAATTAGACTGAAACCTCATGCTCAATTTCGATTCGAGAGGATCAGTTCAGGCTAAAATGCCCGGGCTTAGCTTTGGTTATCAATGAAATACACGCAAGGAAATTTTTCTATTTTCTTCTCTTTCTCTCTTTATTTTATAACATGTTATCAACACGAAATTCTAGCTAATTGAGTTAACAAAATTTATCTTTCTTTCTACTCATAAAGTTGACGTAGGAAAAGCAATTTCTTGAAAAAAAAAAATATATGAAAAAGTTTTAGATTTACGTGTAAAATATTTTATTATGTGAATATTTGGTTGAAAATGAGTATGTAAAAAAAAGAGTTTCGAAATAATGAGAGACAAAAAATGGTATAGTTTATCAAATTAATTATTTCATCAATTAATATATTAAATTGATGTTTGCCATTTGTGAGTTCAATCAATTTTTAGATGTTCTTTTATCTTCTTAAATTGATACATATCATATTTTTGCTCCTGGAAAGACATAATCATAGAAATGTCAATATT
>CAIGRN010191877.1:0-12111 GCA_903798345.1 Fraxinus anomala
ATGTTCATTCGTAACTTTTATAAATGATTTGGGGTTAGTAGACCAGTGGTTACCGAATGAAAGTATAAAACTGGAAAGGGAAGGATAAAAACTTAAAAAAAGTCTAGATTTTAGGCCAACAATGAAATTAATGATTGTGCCAAAAAATTAAACAAAAAATTGAGTTTAAAAATTGGGTTGGGTTGGGGTTGGACTAGCTAGGCATGGACTTGGCTTGAGAGATGGAGCATTAATAACTAAATTATTTAATTTGCTAATTTGTTTAAAAAAATTAAAATAATTTAATTAATTCAATATAAAAAATTATTTAGATTCGATTCTTATTCGGTTTTTCGATTTTTGGTCTAGAATCGAGAATCGAACTAAACCCGTGGGTTCTCGATTTAGATACCCATTCGAGTATTTAACTTATGAAGAATTGCTCGATTTGGTTCAATTCGGTTCGGGTTCAGTTCGGTTCGGGAGTTTTGTCCAGCCATAGTATATAACATATTTTTGTCTCACTTTTGTTCAACATGAGATTTCACACAATAAACCTTAATTTACTATAATATAAATTGACTTACTGTCTTCAACTTATGTTAAAAAATATCTCTAAATTTACCTTGTATTTGATGAAAGGTTAATAAAAATTATGTTGAAAACGAAGATGATACCGGATAATTCCGATACCAACTTGTTGAAAAAATTAAGAGATTATAGGCATAATATAAAATAAAGATAACAAGAATATAATAACAAAGTAATTTGCAGATAATGGAGATTTTATTATTATATGGAGGAAGAATATAAAAATTTTGTATTTATGATTTGTTTAACTTAATATAAAATACAATGAAGGGCTAAATATATATAGGGGACGTCTAAAGGCCCCAAAAGTAAAGTTATAGATGAAATGGAATGCTAAAACGCAAAATCAAATTGGACTCGGATAAGCGTGCCGCTCGAGTGCCAGGCAAGCAGCCATCTCTCGACGACGCTGGGGCGCTGTGTCTCGAGTTAAATTTGATTTTTTTAACTCTTTTGCTCTCCAAAAGCTTCATTGTCCATATTTTGACTCTTCAAGTCCAACACAAATTCGTAACTCCCAATTAGACTTCTAAATAGAATTTCAACTAGAATTTGTCAAACAAATTTTGAATATGATTCCAAAGTAGCATTCCAAAAGAATTTCTCAGGAACTCCAAATTATCTTCAAAGTAGAATTCGGGTCACACCCTAATTCTAACAAACTCCACATTGATACAAATTCCACTGCAATGAACGAACTTCAAAGTTTCTCTACGCGAAGACAAATTTTCACTGCAAGGAGTAAACTTCAATAAACAAAATTCTCCATCAAAATTCCAATTGAAAATATTCTCCACCTCTGCCACCCCAACTAGGGGCAAAAATCCAATAATTGAGTATTAGCAAAATGCCAAGAACTAGATTTGGACATCACCAAACAGGGTAGAGATAAGCACTGAAACAGAATCATCAAAACTAAATATATCAAAAGAAGGATTTTAGTTGTAGTCAATATCGTTAACCACATTCGAACCATCAACTAAATCAGCAGAATTGTACATATGTGGAGTTTTATGACCAAGAATGGGTCTGTTATTAGCAACCGAACATGATGACACCACTGATAATGATGGCAAGACAGATTTATCCATAACTTCTAAATTCAACTGAGATGTATTATTCAAAGAAGACCACAAACTAGACTCTAATGGTACAAAATCCAACTCCAATCCCACCCAAGTTCTTAAAATATACTGACTGCTCAAAAATTCTGTATAATACTGCAAGCTATATAAATGAGGTTTTCTATATCCCTTCAATAAAACACGAGCTCCTTTACTAACATTCAGGACTCCACATTCAACAGTGCACCTGTACTCTTTTGAATCAGAAGTACTTAAAGAGATAAAAATTCTCTTCAAATCTAGAACGTGTCTCACTACATCAAGTGTTCTAACCATCCCATCAAACATCGATACCAACTATCCGACTAGATGTATTATTATCGATTATCACAATACCTTTTTGAAGCTTCTTTATATGTTGAAAATAAATCCTAATTAGGAGACATATGAAAAGTACAAGTTGTATCAAGAATTCAAGCCTAGTCAGTTTTGGAGTTATAGTCAGACATAATTAGAGATGGCAGTAGGGCTCGGGCGGGGCGGGGCGCTGGCTTGCCCCCGTTTCCTGCCTTTTTTTTTAAATTTTCAGTTAATTAAATTTTTTTGTAGTTAATTATTATTTTTTTATTCTTCACGGGCCGGGGCATCTTTGCCTTGCCCCGCCCCGAGACCCGAGATGGGGCGATGATCTCTGCCCTGCCAACCCGTCGGGGTGGATTTTTTTTACCTACTAGACATAATTAAAATCTCTCCATCATTATTAGGATTTTCTGTAATACTTGCTTCCCTTGAAGTTTCTGATTATTGATTTGTAGTCAATTATACTTTATTCTGCAGCTTATAACAACCGTTTATCAAGTGTCCATTTTTTTTGCAATAATTACAAAATTTGTAGTTAGATCTTGATTTGTCTCTTGCACGACTACCATTGATAATGAGGTCATCTCCATGAACCTTAGATGCAACGAGATGCTTCATCTTCTCCTTCGAATATAGAGAATCATAAACGTTTTCGATGATGAGTATCACGACTATATAAAATCGTGTCTCTAAAAGATATGTATGAAGTGGGCAATGAAAACAATAAAATCAATCCCAAATCTTCTTCATTATATTTGATCTCCAAGGTCTTCAAATCAGCGACGATTTCCTTAAAATTAGCTAGGTAATCCTCAAGAGATGTACCTTCTATCATACGATAAGCATATAGACGTTACTTTAGATGCAATTTTCTAGTAAGACTCTCTATCATACATAATTTCTCAAATTTTAATCATAATACAGCGGCTGGCTTCTCTATTAAAACGTCTTGAAGAATATTATTTGAGATATGAAGATGTATATGGGATATGGCCTTTCGATCCCTATATTGTTTTCCTTCAGAGTTTAAGTTGTGGGCATCTTGTTCCAACAACGCGCCGCCCTAATCCATTTAAGCAATTATTACCCGCATCTTTACCAACCACAAAAAGAATCTTGTATTGCGATCCAATAGCGAAATATCATACTTCATTGTTGCCATCACAAGAACAAAATAATTTGTAGAGAATGAAAATTTTATTATAATATGAAAAAAAAATACAAAGATTTTGTATTTATAATTTGTTTAACTTAATCTAAAATACAATGAGGGGCTAAATATATATAAGGGACGTCCAAATGTCCCAAAAGTAGAGTGATAGATGAAATAAAACACTAAAACGCGAAATGAAACTAGACCCGGATAAACCCGCCGCGAGATGGACCGTTTGAGCACCAGGCGAGTGGTCATCTCGCGGCGGCGCCAGGCGAGCGGCGCTAGGGTGCTGTCTTGGTTTAAATTCTATTTTCTTGACTCTTTTGCTTCCCAAAAGTTTCCTCGTTCATAACTTGACGTATTTAAGTTCAACGTAAATTCCTAACTCCTAATTGGACTTCCAAATATAGCTCCTGTTTGACACCCATTTTGGGTCAAATTTTTTTTTTTTTGAAATAGTGATTGATAGAAGATTGTGTGGTTAAAAAGTAAGGAGAATTTTTGGGTTTATGTGTAATATTATTTTATTGATAGAATGTGTGGTTGAAATGAAGAATGAGAAATAGAATGAGAAATAAAATGGGTTTCAAACAGGGGCTTAATAAAGGAATAGTGATTGATGGAAGATTGTGTGGTTAAAAAGTAAAGAGAATTTATGGGTTTATGTGTAATATTATTTTATTGATAGAATGTGTGGTTGAATGGAAGAATGAGAAATAGAATAAGAAAAAAATGAGTTTCAAACAGGGGCATAATTTCAACTATGATTTGCTAAATAAATTTCGATTATATTCCAAAGTAGCATTCTAAAAGGATTTCTTCTTAAGTGACTTTAATTATAATTCCAAATTGTCTTCAACGTAGAATTTGGGTTACACCCTAATTCTAAAAATTTATTTATTTTCTCAAACATTACATTAATTCGATCAAAAGTGGTTGCATCATATTACTAAGAAAAAGTAATTTTCCTCTCCAAGTTCAACTTCTGATATTTGAAAAAGCCCTATCAATCACACTATCACAATTGGTTTCCACCTTGTCGATACATTTGGGGTGTTTAGCAAGTGAATTGAACAATATTAACAAATGAAAGAAGTTATTAGATCCTTTCTATTTCTAGGTATATTCTACCTCTTTCTATTTGGATTTTCACTAATCCAAAAGTCTCACGTGCCAATGCTTTTCTTTATCCAACTTCCAGTAAATCTAGTGATATCTAAGTAGGTAGGACCGTCGAGGCACGTGATGGTCTGCCACGTATAGTGAACTAGTTATGTCGATTTGAATGTCCATCCTCAATAACTATGAAAGTCTATCCAGTTAGCCCATTTATTCAAAAAATTAAAAGGTGAAGTAAAATCAAAAGAGTTGTTGAGATCTCTTTCAAATTGAATGAGAGTAGCCAATGAAAATGAAAAGAATAAAAAATGACAAGTGAAATTGACCCGACCTCCAATATTGGTAGAATCATTGTTTAGTTGACACAAGTCAAGCTAAGATCGATCCTTGTTTTTAGACGAGACAGTTTAGGTCCATTGTGGGCTTGAATTATGAATGGATGAAGACGAGTTGACTCACCCAGTTTCAAATTCCTATATAATCCATCTAAAGTGTGTCCAAAATTATAATTTTTAAATGATTTTTCTAGTATCAAAGCCATTCTCCTCTCATCTTTCTTCAATCGCTCACAAACTAGCTAGTCAATCGTTTAGTTAAAGTACAAAAATGCAAGCGCTAAGTTTATTTAGTCAAAAATCCAAGAAACCAGTACTACCGCATGGAACATCTGTAAATTTTGTGAGAAACATCCTAGTTCTTTTCATGATTCTATTGTTGTAAGAAAATAATTCCTTGCGTATAGGAAATTATTCACAGCAGCACCTGTATGATGCATTTTCTGTCATTGTTATGTCAAAAACTAATAAAAGATTGTCAAGTGTTCTTTTTTAAAAATCCTATCAAACTTTTTCTGTACCTATAGCATAACTGGTTGTAAGAAACTACATGTATATAATTTTTTTTTTTAATGTACAAGCAGCGAAATTCACAGTACAAGTAATTTTATGGGACTACTTCATGTTTCCTTATCGTACTTCTACAGTTCAAAAACGATGACTATTGACTGTCAGTCAACTGACTCAACTCTCTTCTCCTCTTTTACCATTTTAGTTTATATACAATTATTTAGTTAAATTATTTTCTGTTGTTTTTCGCTTGTCCTTTTTACAATAAAGATTAACGTGTTATTAAAATTCCAAATATTGATTTAAAAATTAGTTTTTAAAATGAATGAACGTCAAGTTATCATGTCAATCATCATTTTTATTTTTGCCCCTTTTTTCTCTTCCCAACCTCCATTATTAGAAGCTGAAGAACCCATAACTCAAGATTTATGGAAGTTTCAGTATTATTAAATTCGGGTTTTGATTTTTGAGGCGATTATTGAAAATATTATTATGATGCAAGATTAAAATTGGAAAGATTTCAACAAGGTAATGATTCTGAGTTTCTTGGTCTCTCCTATCCGATGAATTCTATGTTTTTTTGTTTGTATAAGTTAAAATTCTGCTTATGATTGGGTTTTACCACGTGAGGGATTTGAACTAGATTTATATTAATAATGGACTGAATTTGGAATTTCTTGTAGGTTTATCTTCGATAGCTTTTGAAGGTGCTTATTTTGCATTTTGAAAAGTTTATTTCATAGCCAGTTTGACTTGCACTTTGAAAAAGTTATTTATTCTTTAAACTAGGATTAGAAATGCTGGTTAAATGGTCTTGAAAACGAGTTTTGGCAACTGAAATGTTGAAACATAATGGAACTGGAGATTTCTATTTTGCTGTTGCTTTTGGTTTCTCATTTCAAGTGTCAAGTAAAATGAGTAGGGGGGTGGGAGGGAAGGAGGAAGAAATAGAGAATGATTGACTGTGTCGGTCGATTCAGAAGTTAGAGAGTGAAGTGCTAAGATGCAGTTCTCATTTCAAATTCAAGAGAAAGCATAGAGACTCGCTCGGCCCGTATTGTTTTCTAACATGTTTGGATATGTTATCTCTTCTTGCTTCCAATTTATTTACAACTTCAACCAGTAACAAAATATTCATTTTAAGAACCTACTTATTTACTTGTAAGTGAACTCTTTATGGTAAGCCAAACACGTTCTTGCTTTCAATGAGTATAGGTGCTAAGAGAGGACATTGGCTTAATCCAATGTTTTATTTTTGCTATTTCTTGATGAAATAAATTAAAAGGGACATCTTGTCTCTACCTAAGTATTGTTCTGATTAATTCAGTTTTGTTACTTCCTTTGCTACCGGCTAGCAGCCATAAGTGGCATTGAGGTTGTTTGTGGTTTTATATCGTTTTTATGTTGTAGTATAGTTTGGGGAAAATAGCACAGGAGATCCAACAAAATTTACATATATGAACACTTGGGTCCTTGACTTACAATTTTGTAGCACTTAGTCCTCACTGATGGATCTCGTCCATTTTAAACTTTAAAATATCACGTGATTCTCACGTGAAATGTGGTTACAGGGGAAAGATAGGTAGTGTAACTTGCCAAATAAAACACTGAAGAGATGGTTCACTCCGCCCCCAATTCTGTTAATTTGGTTTTGATTAAAAGAAATTATAATCAAATTCTAATAAATTATAATCAAATTCTGTTAATTTGGTTTTGATTCTCGGTTCTAGACCAAGAATCAAATAACCGAATATCCCTAATTTTTTTTTATTTTAAATAAATCAAATTATTTTATTTTTTCTAAATAAATTTGCTGGCTAATTAATTTAGCCAAAACCCAAAATATAATTTTCATATTTCTAATTTTCAGCCCAATTCCAATTAATCAAATTGACCTAAATTTTATCCAAATATCTCATTCTAATGTAGTGCCGTTTCTGCCATTCTGAAAAAATCGAATTACAAGTCTCTCTTTACTATTGTGAGCTCGCTATCTTCCTCATCTTGTAATTTTAACAACCAAATCTATGAAGAACTCAACAAATAGAGGCGCAAAAGATATCACGGAATTCGACTACATTATTTTGTAAGAACTAAAATTGAACATGTCATTAGTTGAATTAATGTATCGTTGTAAATTTAAAAAAATTAATTATTGTACGGAACCGAAGAATCGAATGGAACCGAACCCGAACGGTTTCATAATTAAATTTGAACCCGACAGTTTCACTTACTAAATACCCGAAATTTCAGGTTCGGAAAACCGAATTGGGCCATGTCCAGCCCTACCTTTGGGGATGGCGGGTAGGGGTTGATTGGGTGAGTTGAGGGGATGGGCATTCTGCTTCCCATTTTTAAGGTTTAAGGTTATTTGTCTCTTCTTACTAAAATGTAAAATCTATACAGAATGTTCAGAATCCCTAGTGGGATCCAAGGGCTCAAAACTTGAATGTTGGGACCCAATTGTCAAGAAAGATTGGTTGGATACCCATGGACTCATTTATGCTGAAGTTGGGTACCCATGCTATTTTCCCCATCTCTGAAGATAAATTTTCTCTGAATTGCTAAAGAAGCCAAATAAGTGGAAATAACTGCATGTTATCAAGAGGGAGCAACTCAAATAATTTAATTGTGGCTTGTTACATAACCTTCATTCAACTGACTGAAAGAAGTAATGTTGTTTTCTCTGGCAGCTACTTTGAATATGATGTCTGGAAGCTGGGATGAAAATTACGACCCAGGTGGTCAATCCGATGACAGCCTCCATTTCGATAGACTACATATTGAGCCTATTTACGATGCATTCATTTGCCCTTTAACTAAACAAGTGATGCGAGATCCCATGACGTTGGAGAATGGGCAAACATTTGAGAGAGAGGCCATTGAGAAATGGTTCAGGGAGTGTAAGGAGAGTCGTAGACGGCTTGTTTGCCCGTTGACTCTGAGAGAGCTAAGAAGCACGGAACTAAATCCAAGTATTGCTTTACGGAACACAATTGAAGAATGGAAGGCGAGGAATGAAGCTGCTCAGCTTGACATGGCTCGTAGATCGTTATCGATGGGCAGCCCAGAAAATGACATTTTACAAGCTCTGAAGTTTGTCCAGCAACTGTGCCTAAACAATCGGTCAAATAAGCATGTAATCCGTAATGCAGAACTGATACCAGCGATAGTCAATATGCTGAAAAGCAGTAGTCGTCTGGTTCGGTGCAAGGCTCTGGAAACACTTCATATTGTGGTAGAGGATGACTCCGATAATAAGGTTGTCAAAGGTTGATGTTTAATTGTATGTTTTGTATATGCAAGTTCAAGTTGTTATAATTTCCTGTCTTTTTAACAGTCTTTTTTGCAGGAAATAATGGCTGACGGGGACACTGTGCGTATGATAGTCAAATTCTTATCATCCAAAGAGAGAGAAGAAGCTGTTTCTTTACTGCATGAGCTCTCAAAATCTGAATTATTGTGTGAAAAGATTGGTTTAGTTAATGGAGCAATTCTTATATTAGTAGGAATGGCTAGCAGCAACTCAGAAAATCTTCTAACTGTTGAAAAGGCTGTTAGAACCCTGGAGAATCTGGCAAAATGTGAGAACAATGTAAGACAAATGGCCGAAAATGGAAGATTGCATCCTCTTCTAACGCTACTACTTGAAGGTGCTGTAACTTGTAACCAACCTCTGTAGTCTTAGCACGGATAGAACTCATTGTGTTCATGTCTCAATATTATTCTACTTTTTTCTTTAGGAATATTACAGTTGCTAATGAAGAAATGCTTATATGTGATTAGAATTTGTTAGCCTGCTTTATGAGAAGGTGCAAGTTTCTGTGCTGAGAATGATATGATGTTTGCAGCATTATTTACTGTACCATGACAAAAATTGGCAGAACTATGGAAAATTAGGATGGAAACCAACAATAGCATGTTTGGTATGCTGTACTAAGGACTAGACGGTACAATAAACAAAATTTTAACTTCCTTTTCTACCTTAATATTGCTCTTTATAGCTCATCCTCACGAAACCATCGTAAGGGCATGTATGGGAAATTGTAGTGTACAGGATTAGACAATACAATAGATAAAACTTTATCTTCTTTTTCTACGCTGAGCTTGATATGATGTTTGCGGCGTTATTTATTGTACCATGACAAATTGGCAGAACTGCGAAATATTAGGATGGAAGCCAGTAAGAGCATGTTTGGCAACGCTATACTAGGAAGGACTAGACTGTATAATAGACAAGATTTTAAGGAAGGACTAAACTGTATAATAGACAAGATTTTAACTTCCTTTTCTACCTTCATATTTCTCTTTACGATTCACCCCATCAAACAATCGTAAGGGCATGTATGGCGAAATACAGGATTAGACAATACAATGGATAAACTTTTCTTTTTCTTTGTTAATACTGCCTCGTCCTTTTGAATCCATCTTGCCAAAAATTGCCATTAAGAGTTCTATTGAATTGTTGCAGGCACTCCAGAAACTAAATTGTCGATGGCTGCATTCCTAGGTGAGTTGGTTTTAAACAATGACGTGAAAGTCTTTGTGGCTAGGACGGCTGGTTCAGCCCTGATTAATCTCATGAAGAGTACTAATATGCAGTCAAGGGAGGCTGCTCTTAAAGCTTTAAATCAAATTTCATCAGATGAGTCGAGTTCCAAGGTCTTGATAGAGGCAGGTGTACTTCCACCTCTTGTCATGGATCTCTTTGCTGTTGGCTCGAACCAGCTACCCATGCGACTAAAAGAAGTTTCAGCTACAATTCTTGCAAATGTTGTGAGCTCGGGATATGATTTTGATTCCATCCCAGTTGGACCTGATAACCAAACTCTGGTATCCAAGGAAATAATTCACTCTCCTCCATCTTATTAGCAACACAGGCCCTGCAATAGAATGCAGGCTTTTTCAGGTTCTGGTTGGGCTAACGAGTTCCCCTACAACTGTTTCCAGTGTTGTTTCTGCTATTAAAAGTTCCGGGGCTACTATTAGTTTGGTGCAGTTTATTGAGGCTCCACAGAGGGATCTGAGGATGGCTTCGATAAAACTTCTTCAAAATCTCTCCCCATACATGGGTCATGAACTAACAGGGTGCCTACGTGGTACATCTGGTCAACTTGGCAGTCTAATAAGGGTAATATTGGAAAACATAGCGATAACTGAGGAGCAGGCAGCAGCCGTCGGGCTTTTGGCTGATCTTCCAGAAAGAGACGTGGGTCTGACGAGACAGATACTAAACGAAGGTGCGTTTGAGCTGTTCATTTCTCGTGTAATTAGGATCAGACAAGGGGAAATGAGAGGCAGCCGGTTCATGACACCGTATTTGGAAGGGCTTGTTAAGGTTCTTGCAAGAATTACATTTGCCTTGTCTGAAGAGTCAGGTTCTGCCCGTGCACTTTGTCGTGAACACAATGTAGTGGCGCTCTTTATTGACCTTCTACAAGCTAATGGGCTTGATAAGGTACAAATGGTATCAGCCATGGCTTTAGAGAACCTATCCCAAGAATCGAAAAATTTGACCAAATTGCCTGAGCTTCCTACTCCGGGATTTTGTGCCTCGATCTTCCCTTGTTTAAGCAAGCCACCTGTCATAATTGGACTGTGTAGGGTTCATTGTGGGATGTGTTCACTGAAAGAAACTTTTTGTCTTTTAGAAGGACATGCTGTCGGAGAAGTTGGTCGCCCTTCTAGACCACAACAATGACCAGGTCATTGAAGCATCACTTGCAGCCCTGTCAACTTTGTTGGATGACGGGGTTGATATCGAGCAAGGAGTTCAGGTGTTGATGGATGCAGAAGGAATCAAACCTGTATTCGATGTATTACTTGAGAAACGTACAGAGTCTCTAAAAACGAGGGCGGTTTGGGCAGTCGAAAGACTATTGCGAACTGAGGATATAGCCTACGAAGTTTCAGGAGATCCAAATATAGGTTTGGCCCTCGTGGATGCTTTTCAACATGGCGATTATCGAACACGACAGATCGCTGAGCATGCCTTGAAGCACGTCGATAAAATTCCCAACTTCTCGGGTATCTTTTCAAACATGGGATAACCCATTTGAGATGATTTATTAGATTGTTTAGGACCTTGTATTTTTTTAATTATATCATTATTTCCATCTTTGTTTCTGAGGTTACAGATGCACCAAAAAGTACAATAGTTTGGCAGAATTATGGAGTGCAGGTATATAAGTTGTCTTATTTTGTAGGGGATGTTGGTATATAAGTTGTCTTATTTTGTAGAGGATGTTACAACTCTCTCTCTCTCTCTCTCTCTCTCTCTCTCTCTTCATGATTTCCATACTGTACTTGCTTTAGAAGTTGAATGTGACATTGGACATCATTTTTTTTCAGAATTTTCCTGTGGGAAATGTTCTATCATGTATCTGTTCGACCCTCATTTTCTTAAGAGTCAAGACGGAGCAATAGCCCTTCTCACCTCCTACAAGAACTTGGGGTATTTGGTATCTACCTTAAAGGTTGAGATGAACGGAAGAGATGAGTCAATGTCTGTCAATAGTGGAAAACCATTTCCTGGTGTCTGAATTCCAAAAACTAGCCAGATTCTCCCCAATGCAAAATTTATGTCTCAAATGGCTAAGCACCTTAAAAAAACACCCAAACTGGTAGTCCGGTCCCTATGTTCAGCCAACATTGATGCATATAATGTGAGAAAATAAATACGAGTTATTTCTATGCTTGTCAATGAATTACATTAGTATCAAACAAGCATTCAGAAATATAACCGAAGACAATAGCATGTACAACCTGATTAGAAACAACTAGACTCACGAGCAAGAAAACGACATCATGAATCAAGACATACCACGATTCTAAATATAAACACAGCAATGTCATCGTCTTTGTCAAGCAAGAAGCAGCATAGATAGTGTGCCACTAGGGGTGGATCGAGGGGAGTAAAAAAAAATTCTACTGCACTAAAAGTTTTTTAGGGAAAATTTCATAAGTTAAGTGTGACCCATTTCAAATCTAAAAAACA
>CAIGRN010191879.1:0-15923 GCA_903798345.1 Fraxinus anomala
TCCTTTATAGTTCAGGCACCCCACTCCAATAAGTTTGTTTTTAGTTCGTTATTTTCTTGCCTTCCTCTATTAATAGGAACTGAATTTGTACCTTCTATTTTTGTGAGCAAATAATAAAATTGATATTGATTTCTATACGTGAACAGAATTGACAGACAAGTTTCAAAGTTCATGTAGGGATGTAAAAAAGTTGTAATTTTGAACACGCTTCATTGTGCACAAACACTAACGTCCTCTAGTTGAATCATAATGGCTTCAATTTTAACTCTATCTCCTAGTGGTATCCGTATAAAATTACATTGGATCTTTCATGAAATATAAATCGGTTACAGTAAGACCCATTGAAACACATGCGGGTTCAGAAAAGAAATATCCTGAATATTGGGTAGCCGTTGAAGTGTAACATTCGAAGGAAGTTTAATGGAATGTCACGGGTAGATTTTGCGTAAAAAAATTGTAAATATATTATTGTAATTCAATAAAGAAGACAAGGAAAAAGAATTGATCAAAAATTCAAAAATAGTGTGCAAATGCTTCTCTTCTCTCATATTGTAGCTCTTCTTTTAAAGGGGATGGTGGATCGTATCACTATCTTTTGAAATATCGGAATTCGCTTCTCGCGTTTGCTACTCTTTCCCCAATAGTAGATAGTAATCATATTTTTCTTTCATCAACTCTTTAACGTTTTGGTTTAACGAGAATGTTAGAATTAAAAAAGAAAATTTATTTTTACAAATTATATTAGGATGAACATGGTCCGTTTCTGTTCTAAATGAAATTGAATCGAACTTCGAATTTTCGGGTATTTAGTAAATGGAACCGTTGAGTCCAAATTTAATTATGGAACGATTCGGGTTCAATTTCATTCGGTTCCTGAGTTCCGTACAATAATTAAATTTTTTAATATTTACAATAATGCTACATTAATTCAACTAATGACATGTTCAATTTTAACTCTTATAAAATAAAATTGTCCAATCTCGTGATATCTTTGCGTCTCTTTTTGTTGATTTCTTCAAATATTTCACTATTAAAATTACAAGAATAGGAAGATAGTGAACTCATAATAATGAAGAGAGGCACAACCAAGCTTCCAATTCGATTTTTCTTTGGTAAAACTTATGTCAATTTGATTAAGTTGAGCTTGAGCTTGAGCTTGAGCTTGAAATTAGAAATAGAAAAAAATTATATATTTTGGGTTTGTGCTAAATTAATTAATTAACAAATTATTTAGAAGAAAATAAAATAATTTGATTTATTTAAGATAAAAAATTATGAAAATTCGGTTTTTATTCGATTCTTGATCTAGAATTGAGAATTGAACCAAATCCGTCGATTCTTCGTTCATATACTCGTTCGAATATTTAATTAAGAAGAACTGCTCAATTCGATTCGAGAATTTTGTCTAACTCTAAATTATATAACCCTTCAATGTTGCTCATCTAAAACACACATATGTAGTTATGACCCGTCTGCGTGATGCATTTATAAGCCATACCAAAAAAAGAAAAAAAAAAAGAGAGAGAAAAAAAAATCAACTTTTCAAACAATTTTATTTATGAAAAGAGAACTATATGGTTTTTTTTTTTCAAATAATTTTTTTTTAAGAAAAGAGAATATATTTTTTTCCCCCAAAAATAAAAAATAAAAATAGAGAATACATGAGGGGAGAGGAAAAAGAGATGTAATGCTCTTAACAAAGAAGGAAAATAAGAGAAACAGACAACTATCCATAATCTCTTTACTTACCTCTGACGCTGCAATTCATCGTACCCTCGATTTCTCCGAATCTATAAGCTCAAATCTGGTATGTAACGATCATGTAATAAATATTTGGTTTATTAGTAATCTGAAAACGATCCCATTCTTTTGTTGGATCTCTAAAATATGATCAAAGATTAAATCTTTTAGGAATTTTCCATGCGGGCCTTTGATAATTTTGGTTATACCGATCTGAGGATTGGTTTTGATTGGAAATTTAGTGAATTAATTTTTCATCTTTGGTTAAATATTTTTTTTCTGGTCTTTTGTTTATTTTGATGATTAATTTTTGGATTTTAATGCTGCAAACTTTGGATGATTTGCATTGAAATCGGAAGTTAGTGAGTATGTTTGATTAATCTGATTGTTTGATTTTGTGTATATTCTTGATTTGGATTCGTTGTTAAATTAATTAAGATTGATTGAGCTGGCTTAGAAATGAAATAGCAATGGTATAATTGTTTTTATTGCTCTTCTTTTTTGGCATGTTTAAGGATGAAAATGGAGTTAAAATCTTGTTCGGGATAGTGTCCAATCGTGTAATATATAAGATTCTTGAAGTGTTGGCAATCTTCTATTTTGCAGATGAAAAATGGCGTCAATGGCGGTGAGGGATTGTAGTTATAGTTCCAGTCAAATTCCAGTTATGACAGTGGAAGAAAAAGGAAGTAGGAACAAGAGAAAATTCCGAGCAGATCCGCCTCTAGCAGACCCTAATAAGATCTTCCCTTCACCTCCAAATGAATGCACAAGTTTCGAATTCTCAGCTGAAAAGTTGGAGATTCCCCCAAGTCGTGGGCATGCAAACAGTTGCGACATGTGTTGCATGACCTGTGATAAATTTGATGCTTTGAAACCTGATCTAAGATTGTCATGTTCGGTGGAAACATTGGAAGTGGAGCCTAGACAACCTCAAGAGGAGACGCAAACATCATTGAATGAGTACAATGGTGCTGATTGGAGTAATCTTACAGAATCCCAGCTAGAGGAACTTGTTTTGAGTGATTTGGATGCAATTTTCCAGAGTGCAATTAAGAAAATAATTGCTAGCGGCTACGGTGAAGAAATTGCTACAAAGGCTGTTTTGAGATCTGGCCTTTGCTACGGGTGCAAGGACACTGCATCTAATATTGTGGATAATACTTTAGCATTTCTTAGAAGTGGCCGAGATGTTGATTACTCAAGGGAGCATTGTTTTGAGGATTTGCAGCAGATGGAGAAGTATATATTGGCCGAGTTGGTTTGTCTTCTAAAAGAGGTTAGACCTTTTTTCAGCACAGGGGATGCAATGTGGTGCTTGTTAATATGTGATATGAACGTGTCACGTGCTTGTGCCGTGGATAGTGGCACTTTGGGTAGTTTTCTCCACGAAGTGGCTGCGATTGAAAATTCCTCCGATTCTGTGAAACCTCAGTTGAGAACGGAACCCAAAAGTTCTGAATCTAATACTCAAATTACCCATACACCAAATCCTTCAGTTGCTTACACTCGGAATTCTCCGTCTGAACCACCTAATACAGTATCGACTCATGGTGGACATATATTTCAATCTGAAGCACCAGCTACAGCAGATGTTACAAACTTGAAACTAGAAACTTCTTTCGTTCCTAATGGGCTAGGCCAAATCAAAGTTTGTCAAAACCCTATATCTAATACTAACGACAAACTCTTTAGTGTTGCAGGAATACCCCGCCCCTCAGTTGCCGAGGAGAAGTTTGTGGGTAGTAGAAAAGTTTCTGGAATAACCAAAAGGGAGTACATATTACGTCAGAAATCCATGCACTTGGAGAAACATTACCGTACACATGGTTCTAAAGGGCCGTCTAGAGCTAGAAAACTGAGCAGCTTCGGTGGTTTTGTCTTGGATGAGAAACGTAAGGCTATAGCAGATTTCACAGGTGTGAATGTTAAGAATCCCTTGTTCAAGGCTAATGAGACAGTTTGCTTTGATGTGCCTCAAAACAATGTCAATTATAATCTTCCAACAAGCACTGAATTCACTTCAGTGCCAACAATTAGCTTGGAAGGTGCTAACGGCAGTTTGTCATTGGTTAAATCAAGTCTCTTATCCCCATTGCCTGTGGTGCCGGTCAATCCGCTACCTTCACTACCTGTTGCTGATACCGAGCTTTCTCTCTCCTTGACTGCCAATGGTGATTCCAATTCAATTTCCGCTAGCTATGATGTCGAGACCGTCAGTTGTAGTTATGCTGGTGTGTCAAATGACAAGTCTCTTGGGCAGTGGGTTCCACTGTACAAGAAGGATGTAATGATTATGAAGCTTGTTCAAAGAGTGCGGGAATCGCAAAATCAGCTCCATGAGTGGACAGAGTGGGCGAATCAGAAGGTCATGCAGGCTGCTAGCAGACTGAGCCAGGATAAAGCTGAGCTCAAGACACTTAGGCAAGAGAGAGAAGAAGTCGAGCTTCTGAAGAAAGAGAAGCAAACATTGGAGGAAAACACAATGAAAAAGCTTTCGGAGATGGAGAGTGCCATGGTCAAGGGTAGTGGACAGGTAGAGCGAGCTAATTTTGCTGTTCGTAGGCTTCATGTTGAGAATTCTGCATTAAGGCAGGAAATGGAAGCTGCGAAATTGCATGCTGCAGAGTCGGCCGTAAGGTGCCAGGAAGTATCAAAGAAGGAGAAGTCGACACTGATGAAGTTTCAGGTACGGGAGAAGCAAAAGACTCTCCTTCAGGAGGAACTTGCGGGTGAAAAACGCAAGTTGATACAGCTTCAAAAGGAACTAAAGCAGGCTAAAGACGTGCAATATCAAGTTGAGGTATGTTCAACATTCACTTATCTATTTAAAATATTAAATTTGGATTAACTGTGAAATTTCGTCCAATTAAATCTTTCAATATTAGGCCATATATATCGATGAGTAATTTCTTAAGAGTGAACTTTTAACACGTCTCCCTAGAAAATGTACTGATCATTAGATGCTATGTTAAGAAGTTAGGAATATATGCCATTACCAGAGCAACTATGTGAAACACGATCCCACCCGTCCCTTTTGAAAAACTAGAATAGAGGCAAGACACTTATAAAGATTCGAGGTAGTTTGAAAGTCTCTTATAGTTTTGTTTTTAACAAAGACTGCATGTATGTTTACCCTACTTTTATGTACCATGCTTGTATGTATATCAATATTTCATTTGTGGCGCTAAATTTATTCTCAAATGGGAAGCCTGTTGATAAGGACGTCTTCCAGCAACCCCCTGGATAGGATAACATGTATGTATTGCGCTATATTGCCTTGTTCTGATAGTGCAGATATTATTTCCAGCCATAGTGTTTGATCTTGGCTTCAGTTTCTATCTTTTGATCGGATCAATCTTCCAATATTTGTGAGGTTTTCTGCTGACTACAACATGTATTCACATGGAAAAGTTATGACATCACAGGCTCGATGGAAACAGGAAGAAAAGGCGAAAGAAGAATTATTTGCACAAGCCGATTCATTTAGAAAAGAAAGAGAACAAGTTCAAGATTCAGCTAAATCCACAGAGAAAATGATCAAATCGAAGGCAGCAAATAATCTGCAGAAGTATAAAGATGATATTGAGAGGCTCCAAAAAGAAATTTCCCAGCTAAGATCGAAGACTAACTCATCGAAAATAGCTGCTCGTAGATGTGGTATAGATTCGAGCTATGCTGGTAAACTTGCTTACTGGAGAAATTCTTCAGTCCCAAAGGATTCTCCAATGCCTTATATTCTCGAGGATATCGCTGCGAATGGAGGTGTGAAGCGTGAACGAGAATGTGTGATGTGCCTGTCCGAGGAGATGTCTGTTGTTTTCCTCCCGTGTGCACATCAAGTGGTATGTACAATGTGCAACGAGCTGCACGAGAAGAAGGGAATGAAGGACTGCCCTTCTTGTAGGAGCCAAATCCAACGACGCATTTGTGTACGTTATGCCCTCTCTTGAGTAATTCTGAAATGACACGAGCTTTTGAATAATGATTTAATAATGCATTTTACAGAAGATTTGTGTTGGTGTGAGGTTGTAAATGACAGTTTCCTTTTCCACGGAACAAACAGTGTTCTTATTGTTATATATATATTTGTCAGCTTAATTCATCAAATGAAGCTACAAGTTAATTTAGGTTCACAATTTTTGCTTGATTTTGTGTTCTCTGTTGCCTGTTGGCACGAATCATATTAAGTTAAAATTGCATGGTCTGAGTATGTATTGTAGGATTCCTTCTTCGTACTAGAAAAATATTCATATAGTCGAAACCAAATTATCGCCTAAATTGTTATCATCTTATTATTATTTTCATTTTCATCATACCACTTACAACCCCTCTCCACCACCACCACCACCACCTCCACCTCCTCATCGACCACCATCTGCCACCGATTTGTTGTTAGAATTTATCTTCGAATTCAAAGAATCCGACTATTCTCCTCTCCTAAAAGACCTGAAATTTGTGGTGTTATGTTGTGATGTCCCATTTTCTCGTGAATTGTTTAATTTTTTTTCTTCTAATCTGTGCTTCGTGATATCAATCCAATTGCCATTTTTTTCGGTGGTCAAATGCTGCCGGAGATGGCCAGAGTTTTTCCATTAAACAATCTTGAGGGCCCTAAACTTTTGTTGTCGAATTGGAGGGTGATAGGTGATGGGACGTGACAAAGTAGTGAAATTTGAAAATAAATTAAAGTTTAGTGGCTCAAGTGAGATAAACTAAAATTTTTGTGACCCAATTATGATTTTGTTGGAGTTCGGTGACTGCGATGAAATTTACCTATTCTTGACTTCTTGTTTGTTTGATTCTTGGTTAAATTTTTTTTTAAATTTAAAATTCGTTTCAAAATTAACAAAAATGTACAACTCTATTTTTCTACATGATTGGGCACGTTAGAGAAATACCATGTTTCTTGGTATTGATTGTTGTTCACGAACATAAGTACGTACATTGAACTTATTCTTTAGAGAGCTACTTGTATAATAGATGTGAAATTATTAACAAGAATCAAACTAGAATGCTCGACAATTGATTATTTATTCGTATCAATTAACTTGTATCTAAAATTATTTATATTCAAACTTAACAATTACACGACAATCACAATCTTGTAGCAAGGACGTAACATCTTTCTCAATATCTCTTTGATAGTCAAAAAGAACTTTTTTTTTTTTTTTTTTGTTAAGTTTGAATTCATTCATTTGAAAATTTTGAGTTGTTCTAGTTCCTCTCTATTTATATTAGTAATTTCTTCTCTCTATCATTTCATCACTTTATTTCATTGTGGTTGTGCTAATGGAGAATATTATTAGACCAATCTATGCATGTTCATTCTGATGTTATCGTAGTTAATCCAATCATACACTTCAATTACTCAGAAAATTAAATTATCCAAGATTTTTCGATAAACTGCACCTAGAGACACGACTTAAACTCTCATTCTTTGTGTACATCATGGTTAACATTATGTGAGGTGTAAAAATCGAGGTTATTGATTGTTTTAAGTATTGTTAAAATCAATGGCAAAAATATGTGACACATCACACAATGTCAAAAAACTATTGACCATGAATATACACCAAGCAAAATTGGAAAAGAAAGGGTTTTCACAAACCAATCTTGCTACATGTACACCTCCTTTTACACAACTTACTGAATTTACACATTGTACAATTTCACACCACATTTCACATTTCACAAATTTAATTCAATCATTATAAAACTTCTTACACTTATAAATTACATGACACGTACATGATGGAGGGGTCCTACATTGGCCAACTCGACATTGATTATTTAATTGGATTTGGCTTGCCTATTTAATCAAGCAATCTCGTCTTGAACTTGGTCCATTTACATTTTCCTATATACATGTAACTCATTTCATAATTAAGGTATGTTTTCTAACCGTAGCCTAATGCTCTCTTGCACTCTCTTTATCTTTCGTCCGGCCATTGATTTGATCGTCGAAGTGCAAACGGTAGCCAAACATTTTTCTCAACCGACGGTCTTTGCTAGAGATTGCAATTTTCCCCATCCCGTTCCCGCGGGCCCCGCCCTTAATGGGGCAAAAAAACCCGCCCCAAATGGGTTGGTGAGGCGAGGTGGCGCGCCCTATCTGGGGTCACGGGACGGGGGTGGCCCGCCCCGTAAAGCATAAAAAAATTAATTAACTAAAAAATAATAATTATTATTTAACTGAAATTTTTTGAAAATAATAGATAAATAAACGGGGAGGGAAACGGGATAAACCCGTGCAGGACGGGGTGAGGCAAGGGAGTGACAAGGTGGGGCGGGGCGCCAAACCCGCTCAATTGCCATCACTAGTCTTTGCTTTCTAACGAGGTGTTTCAAGTGATGCCCACGTAGAGGGAATTCTGTTGACGCAGTATTTGAAGTCAACAAATTGACACTAAAAAATCGATACATTAACCATGTCTACCACGTGCAAAAAGCAACTAGAAAAGATGGATTTTCCTGGCAGTTCTACCTATAAAAAAAAAAAAGACAGCGACTCAGCCACAGCAAAAGTGAAGAAAATGGAGCTAGTGGAAAAAGATTTTTGGAAGCCATATTTTTCAATGTTTCAGTAAGCAAAGAAAAAGACAATCCAAGTCCAAGCTTATGGAAAAGAGGAAAAGAGAAAAAATTCTTATTGCTAGAAACAATTTTTGAAAGAATGGATCTTTATGACCAGTTCAAAGAAGCTGGTTCATTCCATACCATGGATCTGCCAAAAATTTCAGCGTTAGTTCTAACCAAATGAAGTGCAGAAAAACACTGTTGAAGTGGTTTTCTTGGTCGAAAAGTGATTGCAACTCTCTGCTTCATCTTTATTTGATGGCATCTTCTTGACCACTGGAAAGCACACACCACAGGGTAGCTTCGATTCCTTGGTTGGACACAAATATGATTAGCCACATGAAACCTAGAAGGAAAGTCGTGCACATGGTTCTCCAAGGACGAAATGATCGGATTGAGTTTTGTCATTTTGAGGATGGATTTTATGCTGTATTTGATATCATTAAAGCAATCACTACATCTATGAAAAATTCCGATGACCACGGTTAAGGCAACCGTCAGCATCACATTCGATTTCAATACATGGGTCTTGCTTTTGTCTAGGGCTGGACATAGTCCGATTCGTTTCGGTTCTTTTTAGAATTGAACCGAACCAAAATTTTCACGTAATTGAATCGAATCAAAATTTTCGGGTATTTAATAAATGGAACCGTCGGATCTAAATATAATTATGGAACCGTTCGGGTTCGGTTCGATTCCGTACCATAATTAACTTTTTTTAATATTTACAACAATACTACATAAATACAACTAATGAAATGTTCATTCATAGTTTTTACAAATTAACGTAGTCTAATTTAAAAACATATAAATAACAAATTGTCCAATAAGATTAATTCACCAATGTATTCAAATATCAAAAAGTAGATACTAATACTAAAACAAGTTGTCTAATAAGATTTGACCATGTAGATGTAGATTTTCAATTTATCAAATGATTTTGGGTCAGTGATATTGAAAAGAGAAAGATAAAAACTTGAATGAAATTAATAATTGGGCCAAAACATTGAATTTAGAAATTGGGTTGTGTTGGGTTGGATTGGATTAGCTAGGTATGGATTTGGCTTGGGAGTTAGAGCATTAATCACTAAATTAATTAATTTGCTAATTTTTTAGAAAGAAAATTAAAATAATTTGATTAATTCAATATAAAAAAATTAAAAAATTATTTAAATTCGGTTCTTATTCGATTCTGGGTCTAGAATCGAGAACCAAACCGAATCCGTTGATTTTTTATTCAAATACTCGTTAGGATATTTAACTTATAAAGAATCGCTTGATTCGATTCGATTCGATCTGAGAGTTTTGTCCAACCCACTTTTATCCACCGGATAAACACTCTTTTTTATGAATACAAGAAATGGTGGTTGCGTGCAACTGAAATCAAAATAAGCTGTCTATTCAGCCATTTGCAGATTGATTTGCCAGCATACTAATATGCTTTTTGGAATTGTCCATTTGCAGACTTTTTAGAGACTCAATTTTCGGCTACCCCATGGATCCTTTGTTGCCTATCTGCTAGAGCAGGTCAGCCCATTTGTTGATTGATCCCATTAGCAGGGGCCTATCTAGTTAAAGGTATGCTTGGGGCTTACATTTGAGTATTGTGGAATTGGGCCCTAGATTTATTTTCTTGGGCCTCATGATCCCCATTTAATCAAATGCATGCTTGCTGGATATAATTCCCACTTCTAGCTTTATTTTCCACTGTACAATTAGCTGCAATTGTACTTCATTTTTGAGTGGCCACAATTTATTCCCACTAACAGATTGATAAACTTTGATTGCGCTTGCTAGACATTCCCACTTTAGTGCTGGCAATTTATTTTCCTTGGCCCCTTACTAAATAGTTTGGCTACTATAATTATCTTGCACCGGTTATTTTGATTGATCATCTCAAATTATCTCTCCTCTATGCTAGTGATTTATTTGGCCTGATTTATTATGCTTGGGCTACCTATTATGATAATCAATGAAGAGAATGGAAGACAGAAAGAACTTCTGATTTGTCAGGTTACTCCAAAAATGGTCTCTACTGCTTATTCTTCATGCCAAAAATATATTTCAGGACAATATGGCATGAAATTGTGTTGGAGGTTGAACACTTGTAGAATTCTAAAAGGTGATGGTGATGGGGCTCAATTTAATTTCTGGAAAAGAATTATTATCCTATTATTGCCCCTGTATATTAGAAATGACAGATGGCATGCACCGTGAATTTAGTAGAACACGTAGCTTGGATTTCTCTTGTTCGAAAGCTCCATTGATTATCCCAATTGCTCAAGGCGAGGCCATAAATCCTCCCACAATGAGACTAGCTCGTGAATTTCTTATTATTGAAAGCTAGAACTAGTTCGTGGATCTCTTACTATTAGTGGTATCTTTTGGAGTCCTCATTCCTTGAATAAAGGAATATACAACATTCTATGACTCATCTTTCCTTGAATAAGGGAAGATGCGGCATATTTTGAAATCATCGTTCCATGGAAAAAGGAAGAGTCAAATTGCCGACGTGTTTCCCCTTGCAAAAGGATCCTTTCTTGGCCTCATTCGCGAAATGTTTTTTCTCACCTCTCACTATCGTCGAGCCTAGCTGTAAGACCTCATCTATTCGAGGCCAGTTTATAAGACTCCGATAGTTCGAGAGCTTTATGCGGGGTGTTTATTCCCCTCCTCATTAGATGCTTTTCCCTGGCTTATCAAAATACTTATTCCTCGTTTCTCACTATCATTGAGCCTAGCTGTAAGACCTCGTCATTCCAAAGTCAGTTTATAAGACTCCGATAATTCGAGAGCGATATGCGGGATGTTTATTCCCCGTCTCCTCAGATGTTTTTTCTTAGCCTCGCGAGATTTTTATTACTCACTTTTCACTATCGTTGAGACTAGTTGTAAGACCCACCATTTCGAGGTTAGTTTATAAGACTCCGATATTTCGAGAGCTATATGTGAGATGTTTATTCCCCACCTCGTCGATGCCTTTTTAAAGCTTCACGAGATATTTGTTCATCGCCTCTCACTATCTTCGAGTCTAGCCGTAAGACCTCATCTATCCAATGCTGCTTATAAAACTTCTATAGTTCGAGAGCTATTCGCAAAATTTAGTCGAAGTGGATAACACGTCTCCTATGTACAAAAAGTCATGGAAGGAGTCTCATCATGGATGAACCATCCACCATGCAAGGAAACGTAGGCGTTTCGACGAAGAGTTGGATCTCAAAAGGGACAACCTCCTAATTCACCGAAGCGGATAACACGTGCTTCCCATATACAAATAGTCATGGGAGAAGCCTCTATATGGATGAACTATCTACCATGTAGGGAAGCGTGGGCGCTTCGACGAAACCACCTCCAAATTCGCCGAAGTGGATAGGACATGCCTCTTATGTATAAAGAGTTATGGGAGAAACCTCTGCATGAATGAACCATCCACAATGTAAGGAAACGTGGACATTTCGATGAAGAGCTAGATCGCAAAAGGGACCACCTCATATTTCGCAGAAGCGAATAGCACATGCCTTTCATGTATAAAAAGTCATGGGAGAAGTTTATGCATGGATGAACTATCCACAATGCAGGGAAGCGTAGGCGCTTCGACGAAAAGCTGGATCCCAAAAAGAACCACCTCTTAATTCGTCGAAGAGGATAGCACATGCCTCCTTTGTGAAAAAAAAAAACCATAGGAGAAGCCTCTTCTTGGATGTACCATTCACTATGCAGGGAAGAGTGGGTGTTTCGATGAAGAGCTGGTCCCAAAAGGGACTATCTCCTAATTCGCCGAAGGGATAACACATGCCTTCCATGTATAAAAAGTCATGGAAAAAACCTCTGCATGGATGAACCATCCACCAAGCATAGAAGTGTAGGCGGTTTGACGAAGAGTTTGATCCCAAAATGGACCACCTCTTAATTCGTCGAAACGGATAGCACATACCTCCTATGTACAAAAAGTCATGTGAGAAGCCTTTGTATGGATGAACCATTCACCGTTCTAGGAAGTGTGGGCACTTCGACGAAGAGTTGGATCCTAAATGGGACCACCTGCTAATTCACCGAAATAGATATTACATGCCTCCCATGTACAAAAAGTCATGGGAGAAACCTATGTATGGATGAACCATCTACCGTGTAGGGAAGAGTTGGATCCTAAAAGGAACGACCTCTTAATTTGCTAAAGCGGATAACACAAGCCTCCTATGTATAAAAAGCCATAGGAGAGGCCTTCCAAGCGTCAAAAAAATAGATTACATTCAAATCTTGAAGATGACCTTAAAAAACGCTTCATCTTCATTTCAGCATAAACTTCGATCTGCAAAATTAAAGCATCGCTTCACCACTTCAGAGCCTCGTTTTTACATCAAATTTCAATTAAATTAATGCATCACTCCATTTCTTTAGAATAACTTAACATTTAAATTAAGGCTTCTACATAAATTAAAGGCTTTCCATTAAAGGTTGGTTTAGTCCATATTACAAAGGAGATGTTGGCGATATTTCGACAAATTATATGTATTATCTATCTTTCGAGACAAGTCATAAGTCCTCGCTTATTAGAGTTACTTATATTTCTGAGACTATTTATAAGACTTCGCCTACTTGACTATTTATATTTCGAAGTTCGACTCACACATAAATGTACGACTTAGACTTGAAGGACTATTATTACACCTATAAATTACGTGGCATGCACACGACGTGGGGTTGGGGGGGGGCTCACATTGGCCAACGGACGTTGATTATTCAATTGGATTTGACTTACTTATTTAATCAAGCACTTCGTTTTAGGCTTGGACTCGGCCCATAAGCATCACTTGGCCCATTTACATTTTTCTATAGATATGTGATTTATTTCATAATTAAGGCATGTTCTCTAATCTTAGCCAAATCCCCTCTCCCTCTCTTGCACTTTCTTTATCTTTCGTCCGACTGTTGATCTGACCATCAGAGTGCAAATGGTCGTTGAACCTTTTTCTCGATCGGCGACCTTTATCTCTTAAGGGAGTGTTCCGGTATGTAAGTGATGCCCACGTAGAAGGGACGTGGCCAGAATTCTATTGGCGCTTTTTTTAGGTTAACAAAACTATCATATCATCCATCTATCAACTAAGTGGTAAACAGAGTTGTACAAATAACTTTATCATTTACAAAAAAGAACGATTATACTACATGTACATAATAGTTTCATAATGATTTAAATACACATTCTATGGTGAGAAATGATTGGGTCGAAATTTCTTCAATCAAATAAAAAAACTTCCTCTCTTTTTGACACATCATCTATACGTAAATTAATATGTAACTCCATTATATAAAAGAAATGTTCTAAAATGAGTAATGTGCAGTAATGTGTTTCGGTCGAGTATCAAGCATTACAAGAATGAGTGTCTATACGAGGCATTTGCATAATTATGCTTTTTCCAAATTTTATTATTATTTAAAATAATCTAAACTAGTAAATACATAAAATGATGCATTTATTAAACGTTATACATATTCTTCAAATTAAAAAAAAAAATTAAAATCTTATACATATTCTTTAAATTTTTAACAAAAAAAATAATTCTCAAAATCACAAATGTACAATTACTTGATAATCAATTCCTACAATTCGAATAGACACGAACATCTTCTTAAAAAAATCTTAAATATAGTTGATAAGTATAGTTTATACATATATTCGTAACCATAAATCATGATATTTTATTATCTTTTGGATTAAATTCTACCTAATTTATATTATATTGTATTTTGTAGGTAAAACGTCGTGTTTAATGAAAAATTGGAGAAAATAATACAAAAGTGGCAAAAATGGAAAAATTCAAAGATGAAACCTTGGGAAGAAATATTACATTAAATGGGTTCGAGTTAGATGGGCTTCAATAGATTTACATTGAAAATTTTAATTGGAGGCCAAAATTAAACCTATATTAATTCACTGCTTGAGCATGTATAACTAAGCTTAAAAGCGAGTTATTTAAATATATTTTTGTTCCTAAACATGGTAAGTACAATAAAAGTTACTTATTTTGAACTTAACTCACTTTATTTGCTTGACAAATGATACCTTGTCCGGAATCTTATTTGCATTTTCAGGAACTGGCTTTCATACGAGCAGTTTGGTGCCTTTCTAGCAAATGTCAAGGAATTGAACTCTCACAAGCAAACAAAAGAGGAAAGTGCATGTTTGGGAGGCGATTAAATTATAATATAATAAGAGTCAGTCAAACATGTTTTTTATCTATACATTTTTTAGGATTCACAACTATTACTTACTTATTATACATACATTCTGTAGAATGCATGTATCACTTAGATTTTAATTTAGTCAATTCCCAAACATGCTCTTAAACTCGGATGATGTGTCCTACGTTTAATCAAGGAATTCGTTGTCGACCGGTTCTAATGCTTCTATTGTTTGCGTTATACTAGGAAACTATGCGAAGGCAGAAGAAATCTTTGGCCCCGACAACAAGGACATGTATGCTATTTTTGTGGGGCTGATCACCCGTAATGTCCATTGAAAGAACATTCTTGTATGTACCTTCAAGTCTGAAATTCTTTGTTTTGCCGTTATAGCATTTCTTATGTATTTAGCGTCGTAAAAGCGAGTCATTAGGTTCAAAAACAATGGGAAGTTGAATCGATTATGTAGGTCAATGTTTCAATAAATGAATTTTTAACATCTCAAGTTGTTTCATAGGAGGAAATATGAAGAATTTAGACCAAGAAATACATGGCCACAAGTATTTACAACAATTTGCACGAACCCTTACGAAAATTCAGGACAAGAAATTTTACTTATTTTTTTGTTTTGTATACTCCATTTGTCATATAAAGATATACTTGCTTTTATTTTCATACGGATTAAGAAAATATAATTATATAGTTGAAAATATAATAATTATTTTTTTTTATACATTTTTTATAATATATGCTTACATTAAATAATTGTTCAAATATGATTTGTTTGTATTCGTTAATAATAAGGTATATTAAATGAGGACATATTAATATAATAAGAGTCAGTCAAACATGCTTTTTATCTATACATTTTTTAAGATTCACAACTACTACTTACTTATTATCCACACATTCTGTAGGACGCATGTATCACTTAAATTTTAATTTAGTTACTTCCCAAACATGCCCTTAAACTCAGATGATGTGTCCTACGTTTAATCAAGGAATTCGTTGTCGACCGGTTCTAATGCTTCTATTGTTTGCGTTATACTAGGAAACTATGCGAAGGCGGAAGAAATCTTTGGCCCCGACAACAAGGACATGTATGCCATTTTTGTGGGGCTGATCACCCGTAATGTCCATTGAAAGAACGTTCTTGTATGTACCTTCAAGTCTGAAATTCTTTGTTTTGCCATTATAGCATTTCTTATGTATTTAGCGTCGTAAAAGCGAGTCATTAGGTTAAAAAACAATGGGAAGTTGAATCAACTATGTAGATTTTTTCGTATGTTCATGGTCAATGTTTCAATAAATGAATTTTTAACATCTCAAGTTGTTTCATAGGAGGAAATATGAAGAATTTAGACCAAGAAATACATGGCCACAAGTATTTACAACAATTTGCACGAACCCTTACGAAAATT
>CAIGRN010191880.1:0-12746 GCA_903798345.1 Fraxinus anomala
GACCAATAAACCATGCTCGAGTTTGCCTGTGATCATTTCAACATTTCCATTTCGCAAGTAGGTTCCTGATTATACTTGCGAACTACAAAGAACTTATTCGTGTCCATTTTCGTCGCTCGCAAACGACTCCAATGATTTGTTTGATTTCTTAACTTTGAACTCAAAGTAGTATTTCTGTGCAATTCGATGCGCAACTTCCTGCAAATCGTTCTTTGTTTCGAACAATTGCTCGACATACAAATCCTCATAATTGGGAACCATACGCGAAAAATTAAATGACGGTCCACTCGTTCCAGCCCCTGCGTTCTCACCCCACTCATGTCTCCGACAGGATAAATCAATCAAATTCTCATTTGTAAATTCATTGTCATTTCCGTTGTCGTGAACCACCGATAGAATTTGTGTGTAACAGTGAGATAACGATGATGAACAATTGGCTAGGGAATAATCACATCATTCTCACTAGCTATCTTCCATATCGTACTGAGAGGGATCGACATTCAACTTATTTTGTAAATCATGGTATATTCCCGCATATGTTGTACTCTCCGTTATGGAAATTGGAATACCATCACGTTTATCACTTGTCCATTTTCATACCCATTGATCTTTCTCATCTAATTCGAAGTCAACAAAGAAACAAACTGGCATTACAACTATATCTGTAAGACAAAGTACATTTTTTAAGAAAATACATAGTCATTCGACTCGACAGGGACAACAGATTTTGTTTTAAAAAGGCGGAACAGCTTGAAAACAGTCGGCTGTTAAACGTGAAAAAACTTCCGATTGTTTTTATCGATTAAAACCTATAAAAATTTAACGAAAACGAAATAAAACATACATAAATATACTTACCTATTCGAAGTGGTTAATATTAAAAAAATATTTCCTACTTCGACGTTCGATAAATTTCAGAGATTTTGAAGTTGAAGCAGATCAAAGTTGAGAGTTTTTATCTGTGTTGCAATATACAAATAAGAAAAGTTAAATGAGTTTGATATTTTAAGTGAGAAGTGTTTGATTTTCAATTATTAAGTAAAAGAGTAATATTGTCTTTTAAAGAAAACAATATTTTGTAATTGTATAACTTATTTAAGGACATTTTTGTCTTTTAATCTCTAAAAAGTCATTGTGAAAATATACCATAGTTGAAAAATCAAAGTGGAAATTGGGCTTGTTGATGTGGCCATTCTTAAAGTACCCCAAGTGGCGAAGCANTTTAAGGACATTTTTGTCTTTTAATCTCTAAAAAGTCATTGTGAAAATATACCATAGTTGAAAAATCAAAGTGGAAATTGGGCTTGTTGATGTGGCCATTCTTAAAGTACCCCAAGTGGCGAAGCATTTTTTTTCCCAATCTCCTCATTTGAAGGGATCGATTATCTTGGTTCCATTCTTTCATACAAAAAGATCATAAGAGATTTTAGTAACACATAATAAATAATGTTTGAGACCCACACAATCAAAGTATAACTCAAACCCGTCAATTACCTTGTCCATTCATCTCAATTCAATAATAAAAATATATAGAAGAATTTGAAGAAAAAAAAAAATCTCAAATTTTGAGTGAAAACTCGAACTCTTTATGATATTAAACATTGAATGTTTCGATGATGAAATAAGTTGGTGATGAGTGAATTATCCATTCGATGCACTCAATTTACGCTAATATAAAAATGAAAGTCAAATATACGAAGGGGAAAATATTTTTGAAGTTTAAAAATAATAATAATAAAAAAAAAACATGTTTTTGAAGATTAGATCTTCTGCTTTAGGCCATTTTTTATAATCCTATTATTAATGTAATGTTTGCTATTGCTATATGTTCGAAATTTGTGTATCAACCTTGTGCACTAGAAAATCTTAACCATAAAAAGTGAGCATTTTACAAAAAGGATGTTTCGAGAAACGCATCTAAAAAATGGCTACTTTTACAAAGACTTCCAAAATCGACCACATTTCAAATTCATCACCTCAATCTATGGAAGATATTGAGATAGCTCCAATAAAAAATGAACAACCAACCTCTCAAAGCTATTACCCACGTTTTTACTAAAGAGAAAATAACTCTTGTTAGAAATTGAGTCAATTGTTATGAATATTATAGACGCTAATGGGCAAGACAAAAATAAAAATCACAAGAATACAAGATTTACTTGGAAACACAAGATGGGAAAAATCATGGTGAAGACGAAGAATTCACTATATCAAAAGTAAGGAGTTATATTATGTTATACTGTATCTCAGGAAATTCTCTCCTGATCTCTCTATCCGCGTGTCTCTCTATCAATTTGAATCACCTAAATCACTCTACAAGTCGATCAAATGAAATTGTTATACACCACATAATATAGTACAAGAATTCCTAATATATTAGGAGAATTAATACAATCAAGAGTCCAATACAAGATAAAGTTCTATTAAAATAGATAAAATCAATAACATGGTATTTGAGTTGAAATAGGAGAAAAAACCTATCAAAATCGAGAAACTTTCTTCTTGTCATCTTTTATTCATTCAAGACTTCTCCAATACAAACAATCAATTCCAAATATACCTTCAAAATAGAATTCGGGTCATACTAAAATTCTAACAAATCTCCACATTGACACGAGTTCGCTGCAATGAACGAAATTTCATAAATTCTCCACCTGAAGATGTATTCTACTGTAATGAATAAAACTTAACTCTTCAACTCCAACAAAATTCTCCAGGCAAAACAATCCACCAAATTATTTCATCTCTTCCACAAAGCCCAACTAGGGCAATCTCAGCAAATGCCGACTGAATCCAAACACTGCTTATTTGTAGGATTATGTTGGGTACCAAATTTCCTCAAATTATCACCACGAGCAATCCAATCACAACCAACTTCATCTGAGTCAATGCTTATCAAACCATAAGCAACCAAATCATTCTCAACGAACCATTGACCCTCTCCAGATGTCTTCTTTAATTTAGTGACGTTGCATCAAACGTGATCATCGAGCCTTCCAAAACATATGATTGGAACATTCTCTGTCCCTTTATCACAACTCGATCGTTACATTGATTCTCCTCCCAATGTCCAAACAAAAATCTGGTGTTGCCATCTAAAAGTGAAATTTCAAATTTTATACTTATCATCATGAAACAATCAAACCTCGTTATGAGTTGATCAAACAACGCTCTAATACGAAACCAAATTGGCTCTTCCATGAACTGCCAATTCTTAACTCTAATACCACTTGTTAGAAATAGAGAAAATTGTTATTAATATTAAAGACGAGATAATGGACAAGATAAAAGTAACAATCACAAGAATACAAGATTTATGTGAAAACCTAAGACCAAAAAAACCACAGGCAGATGCAGAGAATTCACTATATCAAAAGTAAGGAGGTACACTATGTTATACTGGATCTCACAAGAGTATTTCATTATCTCTCTATTTGCGAGTCTCTCTATTAATCTGGATTCCTTGAATCATTCTATTAGTCGATCAAATAAATATGTGTAATTCAAGAATCTCTAATATACTAGGAGAATTAATACAATCAAAAGTCTATCACAAGGTGAAATTTTATTATAATATTTAAAATCAATAATAGAGTATTTAAGTTGGAATATGATAGAAAAACTGCCAAAATCGAGAAACCTTCTACATGTTGTCTTTTATTTGTTCAAGATTATCATATAGAAACTATCAATTCCAAATATACCTTCAAAATAGAATTAGGGATATCGAAATTCTAAAAAATCTCCACATTGATACGAATTCTACTACAATGAACGAAGTTTCAAAAATTCTCCACCTGGAGATGAATTTCACTACATGGAATAAAACTTAACTCTTCAACTCCAACAAAATTTTCCAAACAAAACACTCCACCAAATTACTCCACCTCTTCCACAAATCCTAATTAGGGTAAACTCGGCAACTGCTGATTGAATCCAAACACTACTTATCTGCAGGGTTATATGGGATACCAAATTTGCTAGAATTATTATCACTAGCAACAAGATCATCAAAATCAAAACTAACTCAATTTGAGCTGGCAGCATGTTCTTCAATATCAAATTTGCTTGAATTATCACTACGAGTAATCCGATCACAAACAACTCAATCTGAGTCAATGCTTATCGAACCACAAGCAACCAAATTAGTCTTATCAAACCTCTCATGAGATCTAATATCTATTGTCCTTAATTTAGTGACAGCTGCATCAAATGTGATCGTTGAACCTTTCAAAACATATAACTGGGACTTTTTCTAGTCCTTTTATCACAACTAGATCATTACGCTGCTTCTTCCCCAACGTCCAAAGAAAAATTTGTGTTGCGATCCCAAAGTGGAATTTCAAACTTCATACTTACCATCCCGAAACAATCAAACCTCGTTTTGAGTTGATCAAACATCGCTCTAATATGAAACCAAACTAACTCTTCCTTGAAGTATCAATCATTGGCTTTCATACCACTTGTTAGGAATTTGACCAATTGTTATAAATATAAAAGACGAGATAATGGGTAAGATGAAAATAACAATTACAAGAACACAAGATTTACGTAAAAATTCAAGACGAGAAAAATTACGGGTAGAGGTGGAGAATTCATTCACTATATCAAAAATAAGGAATTACAATATGCAATATTGGAACTCACAAAACTCTCCTGATTTCTCTATCTGCAAGTTTCTCTCTATTAATTTGGATCCTCTAGACCACTCTTTGAGTCGATTAAATAAATATATATAATACACCACGTAATATAATACAAGAATTCTTAACGTGCTAGGATAATTAATATAATCAAGAGTCTAACACAAGGTGAAGTTCTATTACAATAGGTAAAATCAATAACGGAATATTTAAGTTGAAATAGGAAAGAAAATGTAAAAATCGAGAAACTTTCTCCTTGTCGCCTTTTATTTCTTTAAGAATTCTCAAATACAAACAACCAACTCCAAATATACCTTCAAATTCGGTTCATACCGAAATTCTAACAACTCTAAATGCAGCCAAAAGCCCAAAATAACCTGCTGAGTTACTAAGGACCTTATTGATTAATAGTGACATAATTAAAAGGACCCAAGAACAGATGAACTATGTTGGGTTTTGATACCCAATAAATCTTGGACAATGATGTTAAACCGATTTTATAGTTTGGATTAGACTTCATAGGATCCGGCCGATGTCTGAAGTGAATTATCAACACCACAATGAACGAACCATCCCGACAACTTAAGTGAGCCATTTGAAGTAGCCTAATTTTATTAGTGTTGCTCATGGCCCGACCCATAACTTTGGACGGCTTTAAGGTTGAAAGCTCACTTTGTTATCTATTGGGCTCCTTTGTATTTGACCTAAAAGTCCAATACCTTGGCTTATATTAAGTGACCCGGTTCTTGTTTCTAGTGTGTGGAAGAAGTGAAGAAGCCGTTCTTGTAAAAGGAAGAGAGAAACCGACTTCTACCTCTTGCTTTGTGCTTCTTGGTGGCCCTTTTTCTCTTTCTTTCTCCCTTTGCCTTAGTGGCTAAAGATAGTTCTTCTTCTTCTTCACACCAAGTCCTTTGTGGGCTGTTTTCAGTTGAAGCAACCGGTTGTGGGCGGTGTCGGGTTGGTGGTTGTGGTTTGGAGCTTTGATTATTTATTGTGGTGTCGATTGGTTTGGAGACTGAGCCTGGTTTTTGACGTTATTGGAGCCCCAAAATCATATAAATGGTATCAGAGTAAGTCGGTGGGAATCGAACTAGAGACATCTCATAAGAATTGCAAGTTCTAACCAACTCAACTGAAGGAGACGTTTCTCACGGTGTTAATATTAAGTTTTTAAAGAAATGAAAGAAAAGGGAATACATAATAAAAAACACTTTTTCTTTTAAAAGAATTCATATGCATATCATAAGTATGTATCATATGCATAAAATTTGCTTACTGGGTGTTAGCTCATTCTAAGTTATCCCTCCCCATTTTTAGATAAGGAAAACAAGATGATTCGAGATGACAACTTGTTACGACATGGACTCAGTACTATCATATTTAAATATTGAATTCGTTTTTTTTTGTATTAAACTTAACATCCAATTTAATTGTTCTATATTTTATATTTTATTAAGTACAAATTATTTTAAAATAATAAATCATTGATATTTATTATGTTAAAGAAAAATTTAATCATTTTCCACATTTATAATTATAAGAGAAAGTTAAATGATAATATCTTCAAATTTAGGTATTTAAATTTGGGGGGTGTTACACACGTTCCTTTGTCTCAAATCATCTGGAAATTATGTGTATGTCATGTGGCTATTTAACAATGGAGACACGAGTAAATAGTAATTAAATTTAAAATATTGGGAACATCGGTGTCATACTCACAAAATGTTAGGAACATGTAAATTTTCTCTAAAAATATTTATAATTACGAATTTTATTACTTTAATTAAACGTAATATAATTTCATATTTACAACAAAACATCAAAGTTTATCCCTTTCTCTAGCACATCAAGACAAGTCAGTCAAATCAATTATAAACAAATCATAGCATAAAAGACCAAAATGAGTGAGTGAGTTTGCCACGTTCAATTTTGCTAAAAAGTAATTTATTTATTTATTTATTGTAAATTTTAATGATGAAATGTAAAAATTGATAAAAGTTACAAGTTTTGCAAAATATTGAAAATGAATTTAAGAAAAACTGAATAGTAAAAAAATTGAAGCCAAACAAGAGTTGAATATTACGTGATTGATGAAATTCTAGTAAGAGCTCACGTTCACATTTATTTGTTTCTAAATTCTCTCTATACGTGAGAAACCATATAAAATTAGTTTGATCACAAAAGTATAATCGACTATTAATTATTCTTATCGATCGAACTTACTAATCAACGAAATGAAATATGATATAATGATCGTCATTTTGTCACTTTGTTATTTATTCAACGGTAAATATCTTATCACTTATTAAAATACCAACGAATACCTAAATAAGAAAAGACAAACACGTAAGAGAGACTATTTTAGATAGGATACCAAATGTTTTTGTTTCTGACAAAGTATTGCTTAGAAATGACATAATTATTATATTTTCCTATCTAAGAATTACAAACAAAATGACTTCATCAATGAATTGTGAAGGAGATGTCCATTATTTTAAAATGATAAAATAATTTAATGCTGTCCTGTCTTGAATTTTCGTAAGTATGATAGTTATGTCTTGAATTTTCTATTTGTGCAGTCACGTTTCTAATTGAAACTAATTGAAAACAACTCTTGTTTTAACCTATATAAGGAATTTTCTCTGAAAAATAATGTATAAATAAGTTTGAAATTATAGAACATTTTCTTTTTTACAATTTTTTAGTATATTCATTTTATCATCACGTCCTTAATTTTTAATTTATCGTCAAATAACTTTGCATTTGTATATAGTATTCATGACAGTCAATCTATGTAAAAATAGAAGTGTTTTTACATTGTAAGGCATTGTTTGTCATCCATTATTGTGTTGAAAATGGAGTAATGAATAGTATTTTTTGAAGAATGTGGTTGAAATCTAAAGTAACTTTATTGGTTTGTGCGTAGAATATTTTATTGGGTGAATGTGTGGTGGAGAATCTTATAGAGATTATCATCAATTTAGGTTGCAGGGAACTCTTTCAAGACATCCGTGTTGCATTTTAATAAATTAAACAATGAATGAGGGGTTATATTGATATCTGATGGTTATGATTTCTATTATTTATAATAGCACTATTCAAAATATATTCCCACGATCAAAATTAATTCATAAATTACTTCTTCTATTAAAGGTCAAACAATATTTTTTAAAATTTATGATGTAGATCTGTTATACATGTTCTTCAATTCAACGTATCTAAGGGTCAAAAATGGAGTGAGCCCCTTGTCGACTACCTCGTTATAGAGTCGAGCTCAGCTCACCACTAGACTAGCTATGGTCATGCATGAATTGAGCAGCAAATCATGCATGCAAGCCGCTTGCTAGCTCGCAAGCGGTTCTCATATTGGCTCACAACCGAAGCTTGGTTCGCCTAGCATAAAGGTTTAACATTTGCTACCATTGATCTATCAACTAAAGATGATAGGTCATCAATAAATCTCAATGGAAGTTCTATCATTTTTAAAATTTTAAATTTCACTTTTTTAAAAACGAATTTGGGTCTATAAAGAGGCCTTATATGGAAAACAAATTTCATTACAACTCACTTTCACTTTCAACATTCTTTTGTCTAACTCTCCTATTTTGCAGCTATTATCACTCTCTTGATTTTTGAATTTCTTCAGAGAAATAAATGTGTGAACTACTTATATTTTGTTGTTGCATTATTCTACCCAATTTGCATAATTGCTATATCATCATCATTTCACGGAACAAAGATGGTTTGTCCAGTTCCTTGCCAATTTTTATAAGATGCGAAGAAAATACCAGTTGTGTTATCGCATTGAAGAATTAAAGTTATTCTTTTAAATTACGGAACATAGTATTTTTTAACTCTCGATGCTATGTGTTTTGCTCATAGTAATCTGTACATATATTTAGTGGCATTATATTTTGATGATGATAATTTGACTTTGGCGAAAAAATTTATTTGCTATTTCATACGTTGCAACAAATGAACCTACTCTTCACATTGTACAAATAATTATACACTCTTTACGAGAGTTTAACTTGATTAATATGTCGTACAAGATGCAAGAATAATGATGTTATTTTACGGCATATGTACGAGTTAATTTTTTCTTTTTCGTTTTGGTAAGGTGTTTGAATATAATTATTTTGTTAAGAATTTACAATCAATAATAAAATTCGGTGCTCTTATATTGGAAAGTATTTTAGGTTAACTGAAAGAATGCGAAATCGAAAATATGGAAGCGTAAACACCACTTTGATAGTATTTTTCCTCAAATTTCCTAAAATAGTATTAATGGAATTCGATTTGCTTTTTTCGCATAGCATTTGAACGAAATTACAAATGGTTCAGGAACGTTGATACGTTACAGGAACGAGATAGATATTTTTTTTTGTAATCAATGTTAAAATGACTTTTTGAGTAATAATGAGTTGAACATTTGCACTTTGTTTATAACTTGTTAATATATTTTCATCTTCTTTGCAATGTGAATATCGTTTTTCTAACTTAAATTGTGTTATAGCCTATTTGTTAAATATTTACTTAGTCTCTTACAGTGCATGGGCGAGGATTCTTTGCTATCTCTAGTATGTGTTGAGGTGGAAAACACATTAAAACTACTATTTTTCATCAAGTAGCAATTATCTTTTACTAGTTTACACCTTTCTTACAAAATTACTACTTTAATATACTTTTAGGGGTGAAATTACAATTTTCGGCCAATAATATAATACTGACAAGCCGTATATGGCTTGCAAGCTGGCTCGTCTCGTCCCATTAGTTGTGAGATCATGAGACAAGCCTGGTTGATTCGCACTCAACTCATCCAATTTAAGACCACTGTCATATACTGATTTTTATCTCATTGTTCAAGAATAATGGTCCATAGTCAGTAATAAAAAGTTGAGGTCTCGATATCATAATTTAAATATAAACATTAAGCCCTTGTTAGAGTTCAATTTTTTCAAATTAAATCTTGTAAAAAATAATTTTTTTTATAATGTGTGGTTAAAAAGTAGAGAAATATTTTCAATTTACATACAATATTATTTTATTATGAGAATGTGTGATTGAATATGAATTTGAAGAAAAATAAGATTTATAAAATGGGGCTCAAACATATTCTAGTTTGGCTATCTTCCAAATTGTAGATTTTAGGTAAATTTGTAATTTTATATTGTAGCTAGACCTTAAAATATTGGATGAATTTAACTTAACTCTTTGTAAGTATGGCACTCAAGTCTCCAACCTACCATTTGTTTCACCCATGTCCGCGACCTATTAAAACTCTAGCACCTATATCCCCACTTAATTGAAAATATTTATTTGAACATAAATGGTCACATGATACTCACTTTATAAAATTGCCCATTTTTTTATTCTTTCAAGTTTCAAAACAATTTAAATGATAATTTCAACTTTCAATTAAAAATCCGAACATGTTAATTTTCTTAGCATTCTTGAAACATATTCCTTTGTCTCAACTCATCCGGAAATCATGTGTATGTCATGTGGTTATTTAACGATTCAAACTTACCAATATCTACCCATAATCAAATGGAATGATAGACATAATAACACTAAAAGAATGAAACACAAAAGGATTGAAGTAAGAGTTGAACTCTTTATCCTTAAAACGAATTTGTCTAGCACATGTGCCTATGGTTTATGGTAATCATCTTCCAAAATACAACGATCAAATTCTTGTGTTTGCAGCACTTCAAAACACAAGAAACGACGAACCGAACAAAGTTATGAACTCATTTTTTGAAATGAAAAACAAAGACTTTATGATGCAGAATTTTGGCTAGAAAATGATATTATATGATATGCTTTGATTGCATAGAATAAGAGTGAATGAAACCAATACATAGAAGCTCAATTTATAGGGTTGATGGGTTGCAACTGGAAAGACACAATCCGAAAATCAACTTGTTTTACGAAAAATTACATAGTTTGGCTGTCGCTCGATTACTACCTAGTTGTTGCTCGAGCGCTTATTTTAGGGACACTGTCGCTCACTTGGCGCCATGCGGCACTTATATACTTATTTTTTATTTTTGATTTCAAAATTAATGTTTTTCAACCATATTTTATTTACTAATTTCTTATTAATGTGGAAATAATTTTCGATGCTCAAATATGTCAAACTCATATACTCAACGAGCATAACCTAACTGACCCATTTTCGCACAATTTGAGTAGCGGGACCCATCTAAATATTTGGTTAAAAGTTGATAAAAATCAACTTTATTTTAACAATTTTCTAACAATCCCTTATAAGAATGAAAATTACCAATGTGAAATGCAGAATCTGACAAAAATGAGTACAGACAACAAGCTATAGCATCAAGAGAGGTGGATTTTGGTTTTGAACGTTCTTTAGTATAATACAATCAAATTTACTAAGTTAATAAGTGAACATGATATTTTGAACTATTCAGTCGTCGGTATAAATCAAGACAATTGTAATAACGCCATAACTTCTCTAACAACTTCGATTCTCATGGTTGTATTCATTTTGACTCCGAATAACTCTTGATTTCATAAACACTTTAAGATAATTTAAAACTCAATTCTATTAGAAGTGACCCAACTTCACTTACATATATAGGTAATCCAATATAGTATCATATCACGCATCTCTTGGCTTCTTCCAAATGGAGAATGTAAGATTAAAAATAAGAAAAAAATTGTGCATTCCATCATTAAAGTATTAATAGAGAATGTGAGGTTACAAAATAAAGAAAAGTTTTGGGTTAACATGTAATATTATTTTAATAAAAAATGTGTAATTGAAAAGAAAATAGAGAAAAATGTATTTTGAAAATAATAGAATCAAGGCCAGATGTTTTTGTTTTTTTGACAAAGTATTGCATATAATTAGGGACAAAAATAGTGAAAGAAATGACATAATCATTATATTTTCCTATCTAAGAATAACAAACAAAATGACTGAAATTCATCAATGAATTATGAAGGAGATTCCCATTATTATCTTTTAAAATGATAAAATAATTTAATGCTGTCCTGTCTATCACCAAAATGTCTTTCTACATCTCATTGATTTGTGGTCAAAATCCTCTAGAGCCGTCAATCTTTCTTAAGTATGATAGTTAGGTCTCGAACTTATTATTTGTACAATAATGTTTATAACTTTTTAACATTGTACAAACGAAAATGTGTTCTTTTTGACATTTTAAAAAAATATTTTAAAAACACTCAAAACGTGTTTTGCAAATTTGACTTGATTATAATTGAAAATACTCAAAACGACAAATTTATCGTTTTGAATTTTCTTTATAAATTTTTAACTTATTTTCAAAAATGCGTTTTTGAAAATAGAAAAGAGAACCTGTTTTCACTATTTTAAAAAATTGAAAACAGAAAATAGTTTGAAAATGATAAAGAGAACTTATCCTAATTTTTCCTCCAATTTGAATACCATATCAGAAATGACATCAATCAGTATTGACAGTACAAAGTTTAAGGCTAACGTGACAGTATTCAAATTGAAGGAAAATCTTTTTTTATAATTTTACTCCTTTACTCTGACATTATGTGTGTATAACGTGGTCATTTATTATCCAAATAGATATTTTTCATCAAATAGAACACTGAGTGTATAGAATCAAAACATTGAAAACATGGCTGCCACACGTATGGAAGTTCAGATTCAAGTACTTTTGATATTTGATTTTTAATTGCTTGGCTTTGTGCTCATATATAACTCCATTGGAAACAACATAAAGAACTATTATTATATCATACAAGATTAAGAAAGAAGAAAAACCTGTCACTAAGTTTTACTGGGGATTCGAATCGAATCGAATCGAATTGTTCTGTTCGATTCGATTCTTCTTAAATTAAATTGGACGATGGGTGTTAGAACATATAAGTGATGAATATAGTTTGATTTTCGATTCTAAACCAAGAATTAAAAAAAAAAAAAAGACCTCCTAATTTCTTTCTTTCTTTTTTTAACCGTCATAAGTTTACTAAGCACATGTTTGGTGGTGATTAAAATCAAATTTTTAGTAAATTTTAATAGAATTTGATCAAATGTATGGTAGAAAAGTTGTGGGATCTCTAAAATATGTGATTAAAATT
>CAIGRN010191886.1:0-15668 GCA_903798345.1 Fraxinus anomala
GGTTCAGATCTGGTTGATGGTGGTGGTGGTGCGTTTTTGACGACGGTGGTGGTGCATTTATGTTGTTGTTGGTGGTGTTGGTTTAGGGTTTGGTTACTTGTGACCAAATATTATAATCGTGACCTTAAAATTTGATAATTTGTGACCAACACATTTGAAAATATGTGATCGATTGATAAATTGTGATCTATAATTGTTTATATGTGACCAAGAAAATAAATCGTGACCTTAAAATTCGATAATTTGTGACCAACAAATTTTAAAAAATGTGACTGATTGACTATAATTTTTTATCTATGACCAATAAAATAAAATGTGACCTATAAATTTTTTATTTGTGATTTCGAATTAATCAGCGACCAATTAATTATTTAATACGCGATCAATAAATAACTTATGATATTTAATTATGTACCTGTGATCATTAATTATATAATTGTGATTTTATTATATTTAATTAATTAAAAAATATTTGATTTTTGTATTTATTAAACTTAAAACCTAATTTTTGAATTGTGCAAAGTTAATGTTTGAATTTTTCCCATAAAATTTTCTTAACTAATCAAGGTTAAAAGTAGAGTTAGGTGCTCTCCCCAGTCTGGTTTGGTAGGCTTTTGATGCCATCCTACCCCACCATTGCCGCTCTCTATATAAGGCGGTCCCCTTTCTATGCATTAGTCAAGAGTCTGAAAAATTTTCGTACCTTGTGAATTCAGACTCTAAAATTTTTTCGTTTCGTTTTCTTATTTCCTTGTAGTTAATTTGTTTGGCGGATTTTCTTGCCGGCGGCGAAAGGATCACAACTACTGTTAACGCATTTGAAAATCCGCCACTGACCCAGTTGAGAACTCATGGAATCCACCTCAGATAAGTTCTCGCCTTTGGATTTGATGGCAGCGATCCTAAAGAGCGTGAAATTGGAACACTCAAACGGGTCGGCGGAGGTATCAGCGCTGCCTCCGGCGGTGGCGATGTTGATGGAGAACAGGGACCTGATGATAGTCCTAACTACTTCAGTGGCTGTGCTTATCGGCTGCGTTGTGGCTTTGGTTTGGCGGCGGGCTGCTGGATCAGCCACGAAGAACGCGGTGGAGCCGCCCAAAGTGGTAGTACCCAAGGCGGTGTCGGAGACGGAGGAAGTTGACTATGGAAAGAAGAAGGTTACTATCTTCTTCGGAACTCAGACTGGTACCGCCGAAGGCTTTGCCAAGGTAAAAGCTTTTTTGTAATAGTTTCAGAAATTTATTTATTTATTTATTTCATTTTTTTTCATGTTTCTTATGTTCTCTGCACAGGAACTTGCTCAGGAAGGTAAAGCTAGATATGACAAAGCTATATTTAAAGTAATTGATTTGGTGAGTTTTTCTTCTATTTCCGTTTTTTTTTTTTTTTGGTATAATTCTTATGCTTTACTATGTAAATTTTTGATCTTGACGTTTTGATCACTTGATTGAATCTTTTTATCTTTTGATAGGATGATTATGCAGCAGATGATGATGAGTATGTGCAGAAGTTAAAGAAAGAAAGTTTGGCATTCTTCTTCTTAGCCACGTAGGTTTTGTATAACTTCGCTCTTAGTTGCATTAAGACACAACTTGTTACATTTATGGATGAATAAAATTATGTGTATACACTGTCAATCAGATAGTCAATAAATTTTATGTATCCATTTTGTCATTGATTTCTGTTGATTTGGTTGGCTGGTTTCAGATATGGAGATGGCGAGCCTACGGACAATGCAGCGAGGTTCTATAAGTTGTTCGCAGAGGTAAAACATTTTTGCAGGGAGTTAAATTCTCACAGCACTCTTCATTAGATTCGGGGTTAATTTTTAAATACGGCAGGGAGGAGAGAGAGGAGACTGGCTTAAGAATCTCAATTACGGAGTATTTGGTCTCGGAAACAGACAATACGAGCATTTCAACAAGGTTTGAGATTGATCTGAGTTCTAATATTTTGTACATATACTCCACATGCGCATGATACAATATGACCTCATGTTCTATGCTGTAATTGTTGACTGAGTTCTCTTTTTTATTTCAACAGATTGCAAAAGTTGTGGATGACCTAGTCGCTGAGCAAGGTATGTATTGTTTATTTTAAGGTTTATACTTTTAAATTTGTGGTTTATGTTTGCCATATCAAATGTTTTGACTCATTGATATGCTAGTTTAGGTTGTAAAAAATGAACTAGTCTGGAGAAAGTTGGAGAGAAAGGCTACTCAATTCTCCTTTCAATAGAATGAATTCTTTACAGAAAGATGGCGTACGTATATAGGGCAAAGGACTAACTAACTGAGAAAATAATTGAATAAAGAATATACAAATGGCAAAACAAAAATAACTGATTCTAAAATCTGGTATACAAATCAGCAAGAATAACCAACTGGGTAAAAAACTCAAATGCCTAAAAACTCAAACCATATCAAAGATGTCTATGAGGGCCTTCCAGGGAATTTATCACTGCTATGTCTGGACCATTAGATTGCTCCAAATGCTGATCATCATGCTCCAATATAGGTTCATTGAATTGATGCTGATCCATTTCAAAATATTTAGTATAAAGTGGAATGCATCTCTGTGGTGAATTTTTCCTTAATCTGAAAATGAGATAGAAAGAAAAATTACTTATTTGAACATTATGCATTATGAATTTCATGTTGGCTGTGCATGTACATATCATGTTATTGTCTTTTTTATCCTCTCACCTTCCTTTTTTTTTCTGATTCCAGGCGGGAAAAGACTCGTCCCTGTGGGTCTTGGAGATGATGATCAATGCATTGAAGATGATTTTGCTGCATGGTATTAAGATTATGTATTCCTATTTAAAATGGAGCATCTTTATCCCTTAAAATCAAGGAGATAATAGCTTCAACAATTCTCATTAAGTTTTTGTGATATAGGCGTGAGTTAGTGTGGCCCGAGTTGGATCAATTGCTCCGTGATGAGGATGATGCAACTGCGAACACTCCCTACACTGCCGCTGTCCCAGAATATCGTGTTATTTATCACAACCGTCCAGATGTGTCAATTCTGGAGAATGGAACAATTCATGCCAAAGGTCACACCGTTTATGATGCTCAACATCCTTGCAGGTATTGAACATGTTAATTTTTATTTCTCGGTGGTCCTTTTTTCTCAATTTGTAGAGATACGTTTCTCTCTCCCAGACATGACCTAACATTAGTACTTTTCTTGAAGAGCTAACGTGGCTGTGAAGAAGGAGCTTCACACTACAGCATCTGATCGTTCTTGCACTCATTTGGAATTTGATATTTCTGGCACTGGACTTGCGTAAGTTTTTGCACTACATCATCTGCCACATAATATCTTCTTATAATAGTTAAACTAGTAAAAATGACTGGTTCCTTCCTCGTCAATTTTGTATAAATCTTGTTTATTTATTCTTTCCTTTTCTCCTTAGATATGACACTGGAGATCATGTTGGTGTCTACTGTGAGAACTTGATTGAAACCGTGATGGAGGCAGAAAGGTTACTGAATTTGCCCGCTGATACTTACTTCTCCATTCACTCTGATAAAGAGGATGGCACACCACTCAGCGGAAGCTCCCTACTACCTCCCTTTCCACCTTGCACGTTAAGAACCGCACTTGCTCGATATGCGGATCTCTTGAGTTCTCCCAAAAAGGTTGTTTATAACCCATTGTATTAAATTATTTCCTGGATTTACTTGGGAAGAACAACTGAGTATTAATGGTTTGATTACATGTGATTTCCAGTCTGCTTTAATTGCTTTAGCGGCTCATGCTTCTGATCCAAGTGAAGCAGGTCGACTAAGACATCTTGCATCTCCAGCTGGAAAGGTGTGACTATGTTTAGTCCATATCTTGAAATTGAATTTGGTTGAAAAATCATTATTCTCACAGAGAGCATCGCTTTTTTCTTTAGGATGAATATGCACAGTGGGTAGTTGCAAGTCAGAGAAGCCTACTCGAGGTCATGGCTGAATTTCCATCTGCCAAACCTTCACTTGGTGTCTTCTTTGCAGCCATTGCCCCTCGTCTGCAGCCTAGATATTATTCTATCTCATCCTCCCCAAAGTGAGTAGTTATTTCCCTACCCCGCTATTATCTATGCTCGCAGCATTGCACCATGTGTTGCACATTAGTGCAAAGAAAAGGAATTTTTTTGTCCCGGGCTTTCAAAATCTGTTTGGAATGATCATTATTGTTTACCTGCTCATGTTAGCTGACTATGATATAAGGTCTCTTTGTAGACAATGAAAACGATCACGATTCTGATTTGAGATGTAATAACATGAGAAAATATGTTACTTGTTTTATTTTGTTTCTTTTCATTCATTTTTTTTAAACATCTGCGATAAATGTTTTGCAGGATTGCACCCTCTAGAATTCATGTAACTTGTGCGCTGGTCTACGAGAAAACTCCTATTGGAAGAATTCATAAGGGTATCTGCTCAACGTGGATGAAGGTATTGGTTTTTTAATTGGTTTATTTATATGCATATCAGCTGAGTGAATAAAATACTGGGAAGTGCCAGTAAATAGAAATAGTTAATTACCAAAGGAATAGTGTATTTCCTGAATATTTTAAATTGTTCTAGATTTATCAGGACATATATATGTCAGACATGCCATCTTTTAGTCTAATGAGCTTAAATCGTACAACCCTCTTATGTGTGGGTGCTCACCGTTTATCGCTTTTCAGAATGCTGTCTCTTTTGAGGAAAGCATTGACTGCAGTTGGGCTCCTATTTTTGTTAGGCAATCTAACTTCAAACTCCCGACCGATCCTAAAGTGCCAATCATAATGGTTGGCCCTGGTACGGGCTTGGCTCCATTTAGGGGTTTCCTTCAGGTTTGTAAGAAAGCAATTCATGTTACATCCTATGTGGTCCTAGCTTCTCCTCATGCTGAATAGATATTGATTGAACAAATATCTGTTAATTTCAGGAGAGATTAGCTCTCGTGGAATCAGGAGCAGAACTTGGTCCTGCTGTATTGTTCTTTGGCTGCAGAAATCGTAAAATGGTTAGTAAATCACTAATCATTTGTAACATTGGGTTTTCAAGACACATTAGTTATAAGATTTTTCTAAAATAATTCATGCAATTTTCAGGACTTCATCTATGAGGAAGAACTGAATAAGTACGTTGATGTTGGTGTAATTTCCGAGCTGGTGATAGCTTTCTCACGTGAAGGACCAACTAAGGAATATGTGCAGCATAAGATGACGGAAAAGGTGTTCAACCATTACCGCCTATTATCTAACTAGTTTCAGGCTACGGATTTTGATTTCATATTGTCTTCAAATTTTTAGTAATATATTGTGGTGCACAACAGGCTTCAGATATCTGGAACATGATTTCTGAGGGAGGCTACTTATATGTCTGTGGCGATGCCAAAAGCATGGCCCGAGATGTTCACCGAACCCTGCACACCATTATGCAAGAGAAGGTATGTGTCTGAATGATATCTGTTGCTACTTTTCCTTTAGTAGGTGCGTTTGCATCATTCTTTTAGTATCATATTTTTTGGGTGCCAATTTGGCTTGCCCCTTTCAATTCCACACCTTTCCAGCTTGTTTGGTACGGTGTAGTAGTAGACTGGATTGGACTGTAAAATAATAGACGATATTTTAGCTTCTTTTTCTTCTTGGATACTCAACTCTATAGTCCACCTTACCACACAAGCCCTTGTTGCAATATTTCGCCTTTCCGGATCTATTGCGCTTTTAAAGCAGAATTGCTCTAGGCAATGATAAAATCTACTTCGATAGCTGATTAAGCCTAAACCTAATTAATCCCACTGATTATTGTTTCAGGGATCTCTAGACACCTCTAAAGCTGAGAGCATGGTGAAGAATCTGCAAACGACTGGACGGTATCTGCGTGATGTGTGGTGACAATTCCTCCAGTCGACGCAATGTGCAAAGACTTACCATCTCCGCATGGTGAATTTTTTGGGTGGTGTTATAGCAGCTGTTCATTCTCGCGATTCTTTAGACTACCGTGTATCTTTTTGTTCGTGTAATTTATACATAATTATATATAATATATAAGAAATAATCAGTGCCATAATGTTAGGTGTAGCTATTGAATTCTGTAATCTTCCTTGTGAGCCGACAAGATCCGACGTAATTTTAGTGCTACTTTTGGTTATTAGATTCCAGTTCTAAGTTCTAATTTTTGCGCTGCCTAAATTTTAGCTTGTTTTTCTTATTTAATATTATGCCGTAACTGATAAATCAGTCATTATTCTCGAAGTTGATACCAATTATTAAGTTGTGGACAGACTGTTCTCTGTTAGTTGACAGTATCAAACAAGTGGGCTGTTGTACTAGTCTGTAATGACTGCTAAAAAAGAGATTCGACCTAGGGATTGTAAATGAATCCAATCATGGAAATTGTCACCCCGTCTAATATGGTCAAAATCTTGTGTATTGTGGTTGGAAGATAGAATAATCGTAGAAGGAAATTAAAATCTTGTTTACTATTTATTGGAGGGATTGTTATGCAAGTGTTGAAAGGATAAAATCTCACATCAGCCAAAACGTTGGGTTATATCAAGACTCAAAATGCTTTTAGAGTTCAAAAAGTTAAAATAAACTGTCAGATTTTAAGATTGGTAACGAGCTGCCTCACAATCTTGTGAGGGTATATTAAGGTCGACTTGTTCGATACTTGGTCACCAAAAGGACAAGGGGTTGAATTTAATGGACTTGGGGGTAGGTGGGAAAAAGATGTGGAGGTGCCAAGTTGGGTTGTACATCATTAAAAAGTTCTCATCTCCTTTATGTGATATAACGAGTAAAGTTCCCAACACCATGTGCGCATACAGCACATCTCAATGCTGGATCTCAATGGCATGTCCTGGATATCCAAAATTTTAAACTAATTTGGAAGACATATACATTCAGTTCTTGACCTCTCTTCTGTATATTCACACCGATAGATGGGATTCTTGATAATGTTTTTGTTTCAGGTTGAGCGGCTTGACACAGGTCGAGAATATAAAATGATAAAAGATAAAAATAAATGTCTAATCATTTCAAAATAATGAACGATGGTCTTTCTAACACAAATTCCGACTTCTTCACGGTCAAATATACAGTTTCCATGAGATTCATTCCAACACCTCCATAGAATTACCATGCATATTGAAGACTTCTTCCACTGCTGAACACAGAGTTCTGATCAGAATACCACAGTCAAAGCCCGGAAAAGTGGGCCCTGAATGACCAAGAATTTTTATTTATTTTTATTTATTTATGCTTGATTTTAACAGTAACTAATCGAAAAGGAACTCCAGGAGATAATGTCAATGAACTTTCCTAATAACTGGATATACAGGAATGGAACTGGACACAAAACTTACTGAATGTCATTAACAGATACTCTTCATGATCAAAAATGGTTAAAGCACCAGCTTCATCCCCAACTAATGATGGCCGAGCCCCATGTAAGACCAGCTCCGAATCCAGCAGCTGCAATTGTATGGCCTGGCTGCACCTTACCACTTCGTACAGCCTCGTCCAATGCCAATGGAATGGACGCAGCACTTGTGTTACCGTAGTTTGCCAAGTTGGATATAACCCGATCAGATGGGACCTCCAAATGTGTTGCGACTGCATCGATTATCCTCTGGTTTGCCTGCAATTTAGCCAATAACATTTTAAATCTCAGTTGATACTTGTATAAATGACAGCTTTAGAGGTCACTGCAAAATACGTACAATTCCCTGTACTTATCGAGTAAAGTGTAATGGATTAAATCTTAACCACTTACTTTGGGAGTAATCATAAACAAAATAAAAATCAGAAACACACACAGCAAATCTCTCAACATGCCACCCCTCCCAAAATCCTTTATATATGATAGAAAAATTAGGCTGACCTAATAATTGTATAAATGGCCAATATACACTCCCCACCGTCATGGGCTACAGAGCCCTCGCGACCCCCATCAACTTTATCGTGAAGTTTGTTGCAGCCAGTGAAAAACTGTACCATACAATTAGACTGGGCACAATCCAACGTAAAAGAGAAATTTTAGCAACAAACCATACATGGTCTAGTACACTATCAAGTCTTTATACCAACAATATGCTAAAAAACCTAATTTAGTTACTCATTTTAAATGCTATGTCAAACTGGTACGAAAACAATTTAATATGATGAAGATTTCAGACTTTCAAAAACAAAAATGAAAATAGCATTGAAGTCTTAAGGTCGATACTTCTTCTTATACATGCATGTATATTACTATAACCAGAAGTGTTAACTTCCAGAATGATACAACTATTTTTAATCTTCCGTAGATCCTGGCTCTTAGCATTTTGCCTCTACTTATTAAAGATCATATTACAACTATCATTAGCAATTGATTTCTGCTTAACTTTATTTGATGCCTCTTTATATCTGCACCCTTTCATTCAACCGAATTTATTACCTGACTTATAACAAATCACAGACAGAAATAATTAAGCGCCCTTCAGTTATTTGACAAAAAATATAATACCTATCTGCCAAATTGTACCTTGTAATTTTATAATAATTTTTCTTGCCAACTTTAGTTGATTCGAATGTTGGGAATTGTCTACTATTAAATTTATGGAAAACGCTATGATGGTTAACGAAATAGAACAAAGTCCTCTTTTTCATTACATTACATTTGCTCATATGGAAATATTATAGGTTTCCTGTTTTATACCTGATGAAGAAGCAACCAGTCTATGCTGGATCCAGTAAGACCTGCCTTCTCTAGAGTGCGGATTCAAATGACTGTGGCACAATGAGAACAGTAAAGCGAAAGACATCTTTACCGTTCATCTGAATGCAAGAGTAAGAGGAATTTCTTAGGGAAAATCCTAGTAACGAGCCATTTGTACCTAACAAATGATCTGTTTCCTTTTGCTTGATGGTGACGTTTAAGTGCCTGCAAAAGCAGTTATTGCTCATTACTCGTTTTGACTATTACATGCTAAATACATGATGGGTCTATAAATAAATTGAGAATACACACCTTTGTCTTTCACCGTCACTATGCAAATCAAAAGCAAATAAACCATCCTCTTCACTATCACAGGCCTGCAAACAATTGTGAAAATTAGCATAGTTGCAAGAAATCATTTCCAGCAAATAGAAACCAATCTGGACGTGAATAGATTGTTTCAACAATAGAAAAGAAAATATGCAAAGTAGCTAGCTTTTAATAAACAAAAGAACAAGAATGAAATATTTTTCACCAAATGGATGCTCGATTTCATTTTGTATTTTATAGACTCTCCTTGACAGAGAAGAAAACTGAGATGGTTCCCATGTTTCTTTTGGAATCCACCATTTGGTCCAACTACATTCCCCTCCCAATCCTTCCCCACAAAGAAGATTGTTTCTAGGGTTATATCCATAGCATCTTCCTGTCAAAGCCAACTTTGCCCATATGATACATGGGACTGCTAGACAGAACTGACTAAATAAAGGTTAATCTTCCATGCTTTAGACAAGAACTGTTGGTTAAAGATTACTTGTCCAAAACCCCATCTAACACTTGGTCAAAGGTTGTAAATTGTAGTTATTTCAAGGCAAAGAAAGTCGCGTTTTATATAGAAGACACAGACATCTGATTCAGGGGTCAATCTATGGCCTTGCTTGAAGTCGTCTTCCACAACTAGAGCAAGATTAGGTCTTCGTTACCTGCAAAATCTGTTTAAATGTTATAGTGACAACACGCGTGGGTGCTGAATCCACATAAAGTAGGATCTAAAATATGTGGCAGCATATGCATTTAAATTTTAATTTAATAAAAAGAAGGCAGTAGATAAATTGACTCTCAATTCCCAATTGCACAATACATTCAGTTCTAAACCCATTTAAGATGATTTACATTATAGATAATGCCTACTTCCATCTTTATCTTTTCCGAGTACCAGAAAGGACGTGTCATGCAGATTTTATAAACCTCTGCAGAAGCTTATGAAATGAAATCCAGAAAATGACTCCAAACTCTACCCTGAATAATCAGTCTTTCTCGATCTATTTTTTCATATATATAGTGATATATAGTGAATATATGGGTGCATTAATGTGTGTAAGAAGACTAATGAACTTGGGAAATAATTAACTCACACAGTGCAAAATAACAACGAGAAAAACCAAGTTTGGTAAAGATGAAAACCCCATACCTGTACTAACACAGCACCAGCAGCGTCACCAAAGAGAATACAGGTTCCTCTATCCGTCCAATCAACATATCGAGAGAGAGCATTGGCCCCAATCACAAGAACGCTATTGAAGCCACCCCCTGCACAGCAGAATGATTTCAATTTGTACAGAAAATGAAGCAAGTTGGACATATACAATATTAAGAGTTTGGGAATCTCCTTATAGTGGAGAAACAGAATTTTACCTCTGATATAGCAAGCAGCTGACACAAGGCCTAACACAAATCCACTACAAGCTGCTGTAATATCATAAGCTAATGGATTGTTTTTGCAGCCAAGTGCTTTTGGAATCTGGCATATTAGACAAATACAATTTCAAGAGATACTAATATATTATGGACAAAAGTAATACATACAAAATTAACTATACATTTGGTATGCTATCTGTAAAATGAGAAGCAAAATGAATTTGAAGATCGCAAAATCACTAAAGAACGTAAAATATTGAAACTAAAAGCTCATCAATCAGCCCCAAAAAATACGTTCATAGTATGAGGATGCAACAGATTAGGAGCGAGTTCAGTCCCCTAAGCCGATGAAGCCCACTGTCAGTCCTCATATTAAGGCAAGTCCGCGGGGTAAAACTCATTTTTAGATTCTTAATATGGTGACAAAGAAAGAATATCCTCATGGCTAATTATATATTAGTTTTCAATGATTTTGATTATCCTTTCAACACATATTAAAATCCCCATCGTGAAGACCTGAAATTTATGCTGAATTGAATTTTTTGTATTATTCATAGGTTATTTACACAAACAAAGGAATAAATATAAGCTAGATGGAAAAATTTCTATAATCTCCTATTCTAACTCTCCTCCTCAAGTTGGTGCATCGATATTACGCATGCCCAACTTGTATTACTATGTATAAAATGGCCTACTCTTGAAAACCATTAGCTTATGATATTATAGCAGCTTGCTATATCAGAGGTAAAAGTCGCTGAATGAGTATCTCGTAGCAAGTAGAGTTGGGTCGACCAAGATGAAGGGTCGCAGAGCTCTAAGAAAAGTCGACGAATGAGTATCTCGTAGCAAGTAGAGAAGAAGGGTCGAATAGAACCCTAGGCTATACCAGATGGTTGCATCGACCTATATGAAGGGTTGCACAACTTTGAGAAGGTAGCCGGAGGGTCGCAACTCAATAAAAAAGGTAGAAACTGAAGAACAATAGAAATCACAATAAAAAATTTGAGACCACCAAATCACTAGTACCAGAAAAACCAACAATGTATATAGCAAGAAATTTTTGGTTCAACAATCTAGGATTTGATATTTCGACATCCGTAGGAGTATAATTGGAAGAAAAATTCCATTATTAGAAACCGTACCACAATAGAAGGGGCAGAAGAATAATCAACAAACCAAACCAGACCAATTGAATAAACCACCCACAATTAGCAACTACCACACACAATAATGGTAAAATTGCATGAATGAGCAATACCGTGAATAGTACCCATGACAGTACTTGATGAACAGTAACAATGAAGGAGAAGCTGCAATTTTCGAACGGATTAGGGTTAGGTTTTTTTGTTTTGTTTTTATATTTCAATTTTAACGCCCTAATTTTCAAGGGTAGAGGGTTGCTGAAGCGATATAAAGGGTAGATGGTCGTCGCAGTGACGATAGAAGTTCGTTGAAGCGAGGTAGAGGGTGGTCAGCCAAACCTAATAGAGGATTGAGGGTCATCAGAGCAAAATAGAAGGTCGCCAGAAGATTCTCCCTAGGTTTTAGATATATTAGTCAAAATTAAATTTAGAGTTCAGAAGTTTAGGGTTCAATCGAAACTTAATTTAGAGGCCCTAATTTGATACCAACTTGAAATTTAGGCTGAATTGAATTTCTTGTATTATTCTCGAACTCAAGGTTATTCAGCCTAAAAGGAAAAACATTAATTCCTAGCTAGACTAGGATATAAGCTAGATGGAAATATTTCCATGATTTCCTATTCTAACTTAAAGAATTGAAGTGTGCTTCCTGTACTTCAATCTTGTGGAGAGACTCTTTGAGTTTAACAAATTTATACCTGAGGAGCACTGCCAAACAAATCCTCTGGAGTAGAAGAACACATCAAGACAAGGTCCACGTCATCTGCATCAACCTCCGCCATCTGGAGAGCTTTCTTTGCTGCCTCTGCAGCGAGACCTACCAAACTATCTTTTCCCGCAACAGCGAATGTTGCACTAAATTCACGAGGCACATGTATATCAAGAATATCGATATTAAAGTTTGAATGCCCTCCGAAATCCTAAAACTCAAAATAAATTATAATATGATCCAACAACATTCTTATCGATGATAGTCATCGATATAGTTTAGAGTACCCTTATTAATAACTAGCATCAACAGCACATAGAAACTCACCAGAAAGAGCCCTTCTGTTTCGAATTCCTGTCCGAACAGAGATCCATTCATCAGAAGTATCAACAATTTTTGCAAGATCATCATTAGAAATCTGAAGACATGGTAGTGCAGAGCCACATCCAACTAACTTGCAGCATTTACTTACAAGCCTATATGTATTTTAAGCTTGTATTAGAGAGGATTCAGAAGCAGTATTTCAATAATAATATTATTATGTGAAACATCATTTTAATGCACCAAATCAGAAAAACAAGACAGCTCGACTCATTCTGCATTATATGATTGGGGGGAAGTGAGTTTCCACAATAAGCCAAAACTGCAAAGTACCAGACTAATGTGTCGGTAAAACTTTGAATAGATAATAACAGCTAAGGAAGCAGCAGAATGAGCAATTTTTAGTAAAAAAATGAACAAAATGCCAACAAGAAACCTTTAATGAGGGCTAAACTACTAAAACATTATTTATCTGCTTGATATGAATTTGTGAGAAACATTCAAAAGCGAAAATTTCTTCATAGATGATGTACACAAATTATTAACTAATAAGTTAGTTATTATAAACCATTAAGTGTTACTCTCAAACTATCCATACCCAGATATCATGCCAATTGCCAGGAAATATTCCTACAACAAATTACTTGAATATAACAAGCTGGACTTCAAAACTAAAATATTTCAAATGTACGACCTTGATATCTACAGCACTATTTGTACTAGCAAGAGGGAAAATATATATTTTTTATTTATTTCTTATTGTTATCATTATCAATACATTTATTTATTCATTATTTTTAGTTTCATGAAGGTGGGAAATTATGCATGCACCAAAGAGAAAAATGAGACTGAAATCATATCAGATATCAAAGGAGACAGTGGATCATTTGAATTCTCCAATGCATTTATCTTATGATAAGCAAGATTTGGATCGTCTGTAGCTCATAGTTTTCTTATTAATTTTTCAATAGCAAATTTGCCAAATTTAACAAGAGTCCAAATAAGAAAAACTTCTATTCACAGTATCAGAATCAAAGAATAACTCTTAAAATAAAGCTTTCATCAATTGAAATGCTAGCGCATTACAAGTGAAGCTACTTTTCAAGGTGTGTTGTGCCTACGCCTCCATATCATCTTGAAGGATAACTGATACCGCATGGTCACAGACCCTTAGCCTCAGCGTGCTAATTCAGAAAAGATAGAAGGAAAAGACACACATCCTCAAGAAATCTCATCAAATGATAACTTAAAATCATCTCATATATTTGGGTGACTAAAAACTACTAATCAATATCCTTTCCCCTTCCATTTTGATATTTTTTCCTATTTAGTTCTAGCAATCCACTGGTGCTGCATAAAGAAATCCAATTTTACTGGGAACTCTGCACTCTGTCGTAGGGTTTATCTCTTCTCAAATTATGGATTTATGCTTAACCCTTCCCACAGTATACGAAGACAGATAAATTGATGCTTCACTGATTCCATGAACTGTCACTGATGAAAGTCTAAGCCCTTGTTTGGTGACTCTAAAAAATCTGACTAAAATCTAAGTCAAGGTCAACAATTAATTTTAACCTCACATTTAATAGGATCTGCAATTTCTCAACCACACATTCCATCAACTTCTATCAAAATCTATTAAAAATCTGATTTTAATTGCTACTAAACATGGGCTAAATAAAACCTGAGAGATAAGTTCTATCTCATTCAAACTTTGAATCCGACAAAGAGCATTTTGTTCCACCATAAGGAACTCCTTCCGAGCAAGTTATAGAGCAAAAGGTCAAAACAGGAGAAATCAAAGGCATTACTTGATCGTCAAAGCTACAGCAATACATGTGAATAAATGATCCATGTACCAACAGACCAATCAATTTTTCTGAATAGTTCATTAGCTAAAATCTTGTTCATTAGGTAAAGTTCTTAGCAATAGTGCGTACCAAACATTCACTCGACGGATATACAAGAATATCAATATTTAACACTTTTCTTGATTAAAAATGTTGCCTAAACGCCAAATGAGAGTGACACAGTAGTTTTCAGTTAAACAAACAAATCTCCAATTCAATTAAATTCCCAAAAGCAATTATATAAAACCACAAAACAATAAAATCCCAAATTGAGAGTACACAGGATAAAAAATTTAACTGAATAAAGTCAAATAAACAACAATTGCAGGAAAATTCCTAAAGAAATTGATCAATCAAAGCAAACACTCTACTAATAAAAAATCAAAACCAACAAATAAATTAAAAACTCAACGTAAAAATTTCTTACCTGGGAGCTGTGGATTCAGAGGGGGAAAGCTTCCCTTCACCCTGAACAATGCTGGAACACAGTATTCTTCTGGAAACTTCTTCAGAGAACCAAAACCCAGGTCAATAAATGCCTATAGATGGAGAACATCTGCTCCTCACACTAGGAACATTAGGTGTAAACAGCCCAGATGCATTTGCCATTTATTTCCTTTCTTTTTAAAGAGAACTAAAAACAGAGCACATGCAGAGGGAAGATTTTATTGGGTTTCCTGAAAACAAAATGATTGAATTTGAGACGGAGAAACCAATGAGTTTTATTGTTCTCACAATCTCTGGCGGCTCTGGCGATGAAATTTCCAGTGCAAAAACAGAAAAAAAAAAAAAAAAAACACTCTTTTTTATCAAAGCACATGCAGATTCTTGTATAAATTGATAACTTTTAGGTCTCTATTAACTATTCTATTTCTCCTTCTGATGACTCATGCATTTTGCATCTGAATTCTGAAAAATTGAATCTTTGTAGTGTAAAGAAAGTGATGGGTCTCATCCAACCGCATTCTGAAACATTGAGTCTTTGTAGGGTAAAGTGATGGGTCTCATCCACGTAGGCAGAGTCCATATCCTACTGATTGAAATAACTATTTTGCCCCTGAAGTGAGATAATCATGGTTGGAAATCTATACCCAAGTAGCTGCATCTGTGTTGACTCTTTGTTCCTATTATCTGGTTTTCCCTTAAATATGTGTTGAACTATTATTACCCATAGGATAAGTGGTAATAAATTACTAGAAGAAGTTTGTCACGTTTGTCATACTAAATTAAACACAATTACTAATTAATTTCTAAA
>CAIGRN010191890.1:0-13022 GCA_903798345.1 Fraxinus anomala
TTTTTGGACGGAATTCAAGGTTTGGGACTGACGCTGCGATTATATATAAAAGTTTGGGACTTCGATAGCAAAAATTAAAAGTTTGAGTTTAATCTGTAACAAAATGAAAGGTTTGGGATCGCGACTGCAATTTTCCCTTATCTAAAATATGAAGTTTTATGACAAGTATTATTATTTTATGAAAGCCTTAAATTTATAAATGTTAATATATATTGTTATGTCTCTCCCAATGAGACTTCAAATCATGACCACATAGGAGTTAGGTAGTAAGTCCAATCAAGTCCACACTCCACATCACCATTTTACCTACCTCGTCGAGATGAGACTACCTACGAGGAGCCAAGGTAGTGCATCACCTCCGTCGAGGTGCCATGAAGAGGTCAAACCTCCATGGTCGGGCAAGATGTTGCGCATGCTGCAGGGAGAGAATATGAGGCAAAGCCTCTTTGCTGATGGAAAACACTTCCATCTCACCTCTTCCAATGGATCTTTTAATACAAAATTTTTCTATGATTGATTAATGACATTTCTGCAACAGACGTCTAACATGTCAAATTGTCAATCTATATTTCAAAGGTCAGACATAGGTTTTAGAGTGGCCTCTTTACAGAGAACATGAAATGCCAATTAGTCTATGATTGATAGATTGATGTCTAAGATGAGACACTTTAGCCATCAAGATAATGCCACATGTCTCTTAATCCAATTGTGACAACTTCTCCTCTTCCACTATATATAAAAGCTCACACTTAATGTCATTTGAAGGTAAAGCAATTTTATAAACTCAAGTTATAACTTTACTCTCTCGTTTTTACGTTCTCAATACACCCTCAATGTCCAAACACCTTTGTGGCTCATGTCTCAAGCACGTCTCATACCCAATATACTACTCGTGACCGATTTGACCATTGCAGCCGCCTTTCTCACAACAAAAGAAGGCAATGTGTAACTAACGGTTTGTTTTATGGACGTGAATGGAATGTATGGTTGAAAATATTATTTTATTGAAAAATGTGTAGTTGAAAATGAGTAGAAAAACAAGAATGAAAATTTTAATGTGGCTCAAACAAGGACTAAATGTGTAGGAGCAAGGTTAATGGAGCTGAAATATGTTGGTCACGTTACCCCTACAAAGTAGAGATCAACATATATAATAAATGAAAAAGAAAATTATTCAGATTTTTTGTAAATATGAATTTTTTTACTGGTAATTAAATGGTAGCAATTCTAAGTCTAAAATCTTTGAATTAAGTTAATTGTACATAATTTTTGTACATCATGGATGACATTCCATGATGTGTAAAAATCGAAATAATTGATTATTTTAAGTGTTGTTATAATCAACGGCAAAATTGTGCGTCACATCATGGAGCATAAACAAAGCTGTTAATCATGATGTAAATGTAGCAAAATTAAAATTTTAAACTTGAGGTGTTATAGTCTGTGATCCTGAATGTTGAAGGCGGTAAGTGGATGATCTTGTGGTTCGTACATGGTAGAGGTAGAGGGGTTATTTTCTTCAATAATGCTGCTTGCACAGGGTTAACTGACAGGGATTTTGACAAGTGCTACGTTCGCAGTACCTGTGAGTCTTTATTTTTCTAGCCATCTAATGAAATAACGACATGTGTCCCCCTTGTAAAAAAACCTATGACTGGCCTATTCATGTAGCAGGTTTCTATTTTCTTTGTCATGCATATGTATTTTTCTCTTAATTACGGTTACGAAGGGATGTACCTTTGGGGTTTGTATTTAATTTGCTAATTTATATGTACTTTCTTTCAAGTTTGTGTACAAATTAATGGTGTTCATTATTTCCTTTATATACTTAGCTAGTTAATATATATCAAATGCACTTGATAAAAAAATAATGAATGTTCTTTGATATTATAACGATTATGCCTAAAGATATGGATCAATGATGACGTGTGAGGTTAATTGTATATTTAGAGACATAAAACATGTTATGAATTTGAGGATGTAATATGGCGCGATATGAAGTATAGATCGCACAATTGATAATAAAAAAAATGTAAAAGAAAAGTAAACAAGAAGAAGAAATTAGCAGATGAACCGAGTATTTTATTAACAACAACCAATTGAGAGAAAATACAATTTCTGCAATAATGTCCTATCAAAATTGAATAAAGAGTCTACTATTTATAAGAGAGATATCCAAATCCTAGAAGTAACCTAAAATATGGAAACTAGGTTAAAAAATCGCGTAAAATCGAAAAGAAGGAAAAATATTTGCGGCCCGTCGCGTGAGCTTGGCAACGGGCTGTCGATCAAGACAGTCGGGCGACAGCTTCCCTGCTCCAATTTTGTTCCTCTCACTCGAATATAAGTCGAGCGACCGTCCAACGCCGTCAATTCGCCTTATTTCCTTCTTGGACCCTATTTTGACATCTTCAAACCCAATATTCCACAACACGAAACTCTAGACCCAATTTAGACGAAATTTGGGTCACAAAACCCAACAATCTCCACATTAACACAAATTTCAGTACAACGAACAAAGTTCTAAAATTTCTCCACTTGGAAAATAACTCTGACTGCAGCGAAATATACTGAACTCTTCAACTTGAACCAAAACTCTCCAACACTCGAAAATACTCATCCACTTCCACCATATCCAAACACGAATACAAATGAACCCAACCCCCGGGTTCCCAAAATTCACAACGAATTCAAAATTTACCATGTTAATCACCACTAAATACTTTAACTGAAGGCCTCTGGCTAGACTCATCACTTTCAACAATTACAAAAGTATGGACATCCAGATCAACATTCTCGTAACTATTTATAATGGATCTCTCTCTAGCCGTTGAATACAATGGAACTGCAGACTGTGGTAGCAAAACGAAATTACCTATATCCCCCAAACTTGACTGAGTAGTATTCTCCAAAATATACTCAGATTCAACTCCCAATGGTACTGTACCAAATTGTATATCCACTACGGTACCAAACATGTGCTGATGTATGCTGATGTTTCTTCACTGATTCTGTCAAACCTTACAAGATGTATAATTGAGACTTTCTCCTCCCCTCCAATACAACACGGACACACTTCCGGACCTTTAAGACTCCACCTACACCAGAGAATGTGTACCATCTCGATTCCGGGTACTCAGTGAGATGATATTCTTCTTCAAGTCTAGAACATGTCGAACTTGGCCAAGTGTTCTGATTGTTCCATCCACCAACTTCAATTTGGCTTTCTCAATATCAGCTACCCGACAAGATTTATTGTTTTCCATAACAATAGCACATTGCGTCACCATTTCATATGATTCAAACAAATTCCTATTGGGACTCATAGATTCATTGTTTTCTATAACAACAGCACCTTGCATCACCGTTTCATATGATGCAAACAAATTCCTATTGGGACTCATATGAAGCGCACCAGCTGTATACAAAATCCACTCCTCGTCAGGCTTGGATTTCATGTCAGGAACAGTCAAAAGTTCTCCATCACTTACAAAGTTCTCTGCGATGTCTGCTTCACCTAAAGTCTCTGATTGTCTCCTATAAGTTGCAGCTGAATTACTCTTACCATGCAGCTTCTCGCAATCCTTCTTGATGTGTCTTTTTTTTTCCAGTAAAAACAGACCCTATTGCTAAGATCCACCATCGACTTGCCTCTTCGTTGATCACCATAAACCACAAGAGCTTCATCATCTCTAGAAATAGATCCAAACAGATGTCTCATCTTCTCCTTTGAGAACAAGACATCATATTTTTTTTTCAATGGTGAGTGTGTCACGATTATACAGAATCGTTTCCCTAAATGACGAAAATGAACCAGGCAACGAGCATAACAGGATTAAGGCCAAGTTTTCTTCATCATATTTTACCTCTAACGTCTCTAGATCAGCATCAATCTCCTTAAACACGACCAGATGATCTTCTAGTGATCGGCCTTCTGCCATGCGATGAGAATAAATCTCTGTTTTAGATGCAATTTGCTGGTCAGATTTTTGATCATGCACAATTGCTCAACTTTCAACCACAATATCCAGTTTCAACCACAATACAGCTGATGTCTTCTCTTTCAAGACATCCTGAAGAATGTTGTTAGATAGATGAAGATGAATATGCGAAAGTGTCTTGCGATCCTTCCGTTGTTTTTCCTCTATTGTCCAAGTTGTGGGCATCTTATTAAATCCCAACAACGCATCATCCTAATCCATCTGCGCCAATAGAGCTCTCATCTTCACTTGCCACAACGAAAACCTTGTACTGCGATCCAACAGAGGAATATCATACTTCATTATAGCAATCGATATCCAAAACCTCAAACAATCAAATCCTTGATCAGCGGAACTTCTGAACCTTAGCTCTGATACTACTTGTTAGGAATTTGAGGATGTAATATCGCGCGATATGAAGTATAGATCTTACAATTGATAATCAAGAATAAGATGTAAAAGAAAAGCAAATAAGAAGAAGAAATTGACAGATGAATCGAGCATTTTGTTAACAATAACCAATTGAGAGAAAATACAATTTCTGCAATAATGTCCTATCAAAACTGAATGAATAGTCTACTATTTATAGAAGAGATGTACAAACCCTAGAAGTAACCTAAAATATGAAAACTATGTCAAAAATCGCGTAAAATCGAAAAAAGGAAAAATATATGCGGCCCATCGCTCGAGCTTTACGACGGGCTGTCGCTCAGCGATAGTCGAGCAACAACTTCCCTGCTCCAATTTTGTTCCTCTCGTTCGAGTGTGAGTCGAGCGACCGTCCAATGCCGTCAATCCGCTTTATTTCCTTCTTGGACCCTATTTTGATCTTCAAGTCCAATACTCCACAACGCAAAACTCTAGACCCAATTTGGATTGAATTTGGGTCACAAAACTCAACAAAACAAGTTTGATACGTTAAATTGTTCCCTGGTTTTTTTAAGTAAAGAAAGTTTTGCAACGGCGAATAACTTGTTAGAAGATTTTATCTTACATGGAAAGATCTTGTCGGCTCCTCCCATATTCGTCATAATCATGTCAAAGAGGGGAGGGATGAAGATTTCTTCGTTTGCTTCAACCAGTTAGACAATTGAGGTTTGATCCACTCTACCTACCTTTGTAGTTCTTTTGGAGACGAGTCGTCGAAAATAATCCTCCCTAGTGAAAGAGACATGTAATGTAACCTTATGGACATGGCCTTCAACGAGGTACTCTGATTCTAACAAAGTGCTTGTGGTCATGTGGGGTTCTCACATGGTTCATGTGATGTGGTGACTACTCCCCTACTTGGCATCCTTATTCTTACGTCTGGCCAGAGTGTAACAAATTCAATAATTATTGTTACTTTAATAGGGTCAAACTATCTCATCCAAAAATTTAAATTCAGGTGTTGAAACACTATTTTTATACAATATTTTTAACATGTCCTCTTACGTACAAATTTGATTCATTTTTTCATTGTACGGCTAACACATAAAATTTAAAAAAGAGTTATTGTATAACTTGAATTGAAAATATTAGTTTGCTAAGATATCAAGTCAAAATCACCTCAATGTCAATTTTTACTTTGTTTCTCCCACATAGTATTTCTTTTCCTCTCCCTATTTAAAAACCTAGATTTTTAAGGGTGGTTCTAAGTGTTAGTTATGGCATTAAGAAAACACCATTCTCAAGTTTTGTTTGAGAATTTTAACAATTATTTTGTGTCAGCAAAAAAATTATTTTTGCCTAAATATTAACCAAAATAAACAATAAAACTTAGCCCATGTTTGATGGCTATTATTTAGGAAAAACAATATATTGAATAGTAAATTTTTAAAGAATGTACAGTTAAAATATAGAAAAAAAATTGAGTTTATGTGCACAATAGTTTATTGTGTGAATATATTATTAAAAATAAATATTTGGAAAAAAGAGTTTTGAAAAGAAAAAAAACTTGTCAAACAGGGACTTAAAAAGAGAAATAACACGAAAACATGGATTTAACATTCCATTATAAAAAATCATCGTCTTCTTCTGACCACCGTCTTCTCTTAACCATTGTCTTCTTTCAACCACCATCTTTTTCCTACTGTCTTCTCCAGATACGATAAGGTTGGAGGTGGTGGTGGTGCAAGACGCTAGTGTAGGTACAATGGTGGTGGTACATAGTTACTAGAGTGGGGTTGTAATGTAGCCCATTTTCCAGTCTATCTCTCTGGTGGCGGAGATGGTGGGAGTGGGAGAATGTTGTGAAAACTAGTGGTTGCTGGTGGTTGTGGCGGTGGTGCATTGTAGGAGGTGACGGTGATGGTATATCACAGGTTTTGATGATGATGGGTCAAGGTGTAGGTGGTGATCGTGGGTTGCAAGTGATGGCGGTAGTGGTGTATTACAAGTGGTGATGGTGGTGGTTACAGATTGAGGTGCAGATGGTGGTGGATCGGAGGTCGAAGAGTTTCTTGTTCAATCTATCGACCCGAATAATTGTCATACTTTAGGCCTATTTGGCTTGTTGGTTTGGGTTGAGATGTAATGGGTTATGGTGCTAGTTTGCATTATGTGCAAATTTCGTCAACTACAATGCAACACTGCTGCCACCATACAGTATTCAAAACGTTGCTACAACCTCACCATCCCACCACCACCACCATTAATAGGTCAATTTCGATGCACTTTTATCACCTGTAATGTACCATCATCGTCATCATGCAGATTTATTTTCTAAACACAGTGCCACATCATCACCACCACAACCTGTAAAATTATTTGTTTGTAAATGTGTATGGAGAGAGAAAGCTTATGTAGAGAGAACATTTTTTTTTCTTTTTGGAGTTTTCTATTGTAAGGTGGTGTGAGGATTATAATATCAATATGTCAATTGATATAGAGAGACAATAAATGTATATTATATTATAATTTTATATTTAATAATTTGATTTACTATTTGATTTAAGAAATATTTTAGGGAGTTTGTTAAATTTAAAATATGATCTTTATAAGTAGGAATTATGTATGGATCTCGTTTAAAAAACTATTGAGCTGCCTGACTGGCTAGACATTGCCCAACACAGGTATGGAGCTCAGTCGTTAGTTGATTAACTGAATTTGGGTCCATTTAATAGGCAAAAGTGGAAAAAATTCAAATTCCATATTAGTTGAAAAATAAAAATTCACTAAATCCATAGGAATTCGTTTTCCGTGAAAACAAAGAAAATGGAGCTTAAAGTGATTGTACCTTGAAATTCGATTTTTATTTTCATGTTACAATCAGACGGACAAAGTAAAATTCGTTTTCTTGAAATATGACATTTTTGATAAAATTCTTTGCAATCTCAAACGAACACTAGGGTTTTTCAATTTCTCACGCACTCCTCTCTCTCTCGTGTATTCGATTCTTTCAAATTCCAAATTCGTTCAATTATTTTCTCAGAATTCCTCCTACATCCCCTTCCCACCCTCTCCTTAACAATGTCCACTCTATCTAGTTTTTCCTCCCAACCAAACCCGAATCTGAACCCTAATTTTCCCTCGCCGATGCTCGAACCGTACCTCCAACAGCAGCAAGAAATGCAACCTGACCCGCCCGATTACGAACCCCAAAACGATGACGTATACTATTCTGATGACAACAACAATCCTCCCCGGAGTTTCGTTTTCCCAGACCCAGACCCCAATTCGGTTTCTGGGTCAATTCCCACGCTCCTTCATGTGTCGTTTAACCAAGACTACGGCTGCTTCGCTATGGGCACTGACCAGGGGTTTCGAATCTATAACTGCGACCCGTTTCGTGAGATTTTCCGGCGGGATTTCGACTGCAACGGCGGCATTGGCACGGTGGAGATGCTTTTCCGGTGTAACATCCTGGCCCTCGTTGGCGGTGGTGAAACCCCTCAGTATCCACTAAACAAGGTCATGATCTGGGATGATCACCAGAGTCGCTGCATCGGGGAGCTCTCCTTCCGGTCGGAGGTCCGCGGGGTCCGGTTACGAAGGGACCGGATTGTCGTGGTCCTAGAGCAGAAAATTTTCGTGTACAATTTTTCGGATTTGAAGCAGTTGCACCAAATTGAGACCATTGCGAACCCTAAGGGCCTTTGCGCGGTTTCACAGGTGACCGGGTCGTTTGTCTTGGTTTGCCCTGGGTTGCAGAAGGGGCAGGTTAGAGTGGAGCATTACTCGTCGAAGAGGACCAAGTTTATTTTGGCTCATGATTCGAGGATCGCGTGCTTTACCCTGTCACTTGACGGGAATTTGCTTGCCACTGCTAGTAGCAAGGGGACACTGGTTCGGATATTTAATACACATGATGGCACTTTGTTGCAGGAGGTAAGAAATTGTTTTCAATTCTGCTGCTTTGGATACGTTTATGAAACTACGTCTCTTAAAGCTTTGAGTTCTATTTATGGCTTAATTACATTTGAAAAGAAACGAATGACTGAATTGAGGAAGAAATTGATAAATTCCGTGTTTAGGAAACAGGAGGTAAAAACTAGAATGCTTTTTAGAGGAGCCGAAAGTGCATCCCTGTTAATATAGAATTAATTATATATATTTTTCTTTTTCCACAATAAACGAAGTACTAGCTGTTTTTATCTTGCCTTAGTGGATACTGCCTCGAAAACTGAGGGAAAGTTGAGTGTTAACAACAAAAAACTCATAAAGGAATAACTGCGAACTCGTACATCTGTTGTAGGAACCATATTAAGACAGTTAAACCATATGCAAACTTTAGGAAGTAGAAGCGAGCATTTATAAGTGCAAGGACTTGCAATCAAAAATGGTAAAACTGTTTTTATTAAATCATTTCACATCGGCAAAAACCATTATCAAAACGTGAACAAGAGTATAAATCATGACTTCACAACCCATAAATGAAGGACACGTGAGTTAATGAATAAAACATGTATAGGTCATAGATTCAGATACAAGTCAACCAATCAATAGCTGTCATGTATCACCAACAAAAATGATTCATTTACCCTTAAGGCTTGGCCAGAAATCTATAAATAGGCATGACCAGGAAAGGATTGAAAAAAAAAAAGAGCTGAATTTGAATATCTTTCTCCCAAATAGCCATTTTAGGAGGGGAACACCCTGGGGAGGAATTTGTTGATCATTATTTAGAGGTCAACAAAGAGAATTCGTGTTCTGGTTTTACAAGGTCTAGATGATCCATACTTGGAGGGTACTCTGCTGCGTTTTTTCATGTCAGGGGGGAGGTTGAATTTGTGGATGCACATGAGTTTGTGGATGCACATGAGTTCATCAGGCTTATCCCCAGGAGTTTATGATATTGTGGTAATTGACTGTTAGTTTTAGCATGTCTAGGAATTCAGGGTGTATTTGATGTAGAAAGACTGATTATGATTGAAGTGCCTGATTCTGATCTTTCAGGTTGCAGAAGTGGAGACCAAGTTAACAATTATGTCTTACAAAAAGATTTGGGTTTTGTACTCTTTGTATATCCTGTTTCTTGCTTCAATAGCAACAAAACTTTTACTATGTTTTCCAAAAAGTGCTGATGGAGTGTATCACTTGGTTTTGTGAATGTTGTGATCATTTCATTAAATGAAAACAATTTCTTTTGTACGAAAGATGACTGCTGGTTTATTCTATTTGGAGAAGCTGCTGATACAAATATGGATGCATTGTGGTGATGCTATCTGTTATTTCTCTTTCATCGTCGTCCTCTCCAGTCGGTCTATCAGATGTTGAATTTGAACTTATTACTGCTGTTACTTTTTCCTTTTTGCTGACATAGATTGTACTGTTACTCATTTTGTATCGTTGAAGAGTTCTTGTTCTTGTTATCTCTAATTTTTTTATTGCGCTCCATGGATGAACACGTCTTTGTACAAATTAAGGTAAAAAATCTATTTGTGCTTTAGTAGGTTTTTTAGCATCATCTTTACTATGAAATTTTAAGTCCTTTGTCAACTTGTTGATAAATTCATTTGTTCTGCATTGTGCTTGTAATCATATGTGTTAGTGTCTTCCTCGATAATTCTGAAGCTGAAAGTGTTCTTTCAAATGCATTTATGGTCAATCAACTTGTGCATTCATGAAACACGGATCTGATTGAAATACTTGGAAATTTGATGCAGGTAAGAAGGGGTGCAGACAGAGCAGAAATATATAGCCTGGCAATCTCGCCCACTGCCCAGTGGTTAGCAGTCTCAAGTGATAAGGGTACTGTTCATGTTTTTAACCTCAAGGTTAGTTTAGGAAACCTTGGAAGTGATAGCTCCGATAGTCCACCTGATCGACATCTTGCTGCGACCACATCTAGTTCTTCTCTCTCGTTCATCAAAGGTATACTATTTTCTTAGACTTGGTCTGAAAGTTGTACTTCCCTTAATTAACTATTCAACATTATGGCACACTGCATTCTTTTCGTCGTGGACGAGCTACTAGTGGAAAATTTATGAAAGGTGTCAAATATTTGATTAATGGGGAACTCAAAGATCAGTTACATTCCTGATGTATTTGACATCAGCAGAAAATTGAGAGACGGTCATCAACGAGTTAATAGAAGAATTTTATGCATCTGCTGCATGTGAAGGAAGAAGCCTGATAAAACTGCATATAAAGGAAAAGAACATATTTTGTTGAAAGTGAGCACTGTATTGAGCTATTATTCATCCTTGAATCTGTAAAAAAAAACCCAGTTTGTCTGAAGTCAATGTAGTGTGAAAAGGAGTTTATTGTCATCTGAATTGGATTGTCTAGCCCTTGAAAACCTCATCTTGGTGTGTATTTCCCTGTTTTCCTGGTAAAAAATAAAAACTGCTGCTATTCTGCTTTTTTGCTATCCATTTCTCAGTAAAAGCAAACGTAAGTTTTGTTAGTATAAAAAACTAACTTCTAAAATTATGTTTGGCAAAATAATTAAACTAAAAGTTAGATTGACTCACTTTTAAACACTCCCTGACGTGCTTTATAATTTTTAATTAGCCCCTGTTTGACAACCATTTTTTTGGAAAAACATTATTTTGAATAGTGATTTTTTGTAGAATGTGCGGCTAAAAAGTAGGGAAAAGTTTCGGGTTTATGTGTAGAATATTTTATTGTATGAATGTATAGTTGAAAATGAGTATATAGAAAAAAGAGTTTTAAAAGGATGGGAGACAAACAGGGGCTTAGTTCTGCACTGTGCCATGATTCATGAGAGTGTGCGTGCAAGCACTTCCATGCACGTCTATGACGTATATTTGCCTTCCCCCTAGGGTGATCAGTTTGCATTGGCAGGGTATGCAGCGGCCATCGCTATCATTTTTTTAGTTCTTGTTGGCCTTTTGTACTAATCAGATTACCATTTTGGCAGGAGTGCTGCCTAAGTATTTCAACTCTGAATGGTCAGTTGCTCAGTTTCGTTTGCTTGAAGGTGCTCGATATATTGTTGCATTTGGTCATCAAAAGAATACAGTAGTGATTCTTGGGTTGGATGGAAGGTCAGTTAACATCTGCTTTTATTGATGGTAACTTTAATTTTAACTTTTTATGCCCTAGCACATTTACCGTCAGTCAAATTTTCTCGTCAGCCCCCCTATATAATATGGACCTCAATCTGTACTTGTGTGAGTCGTTACTGTCCAACAGAGACATGACCCTTTAAGCCATCTTCCCTATTAAGGGCATGTTTGGCACAAAATATAGGATAGAGCTGGACAATATTAAAGAAAAGATTTAAGCTTCTTTAATACCATTGAGTATTATACAATCTATCTCACCAAAAAACTCAAATGTTTTCCTCTCTCTCTTAGATGAGTAGAATAATTGATTTTTTGTTGGAACTACATGCAGTTTCTATCGGTGCAAGTTTGACCCGGCAACTGGTGGAGAGATGACCCAGCTGGACTATCGCAATTTCCTCAAGCCTGAAGAAGCTTTATAAGGAAGGATATGGAGAAATGTATATATGTCCATGGTTAGATTTCTCGAGTCATCCTCTTTCCATGCTGATTTGTTGGTTAACGATGATGTAATTATCCCAACGTAGATGTCATATAACCAACAGTTTGAACTGGTCAATCAAAAATAATTAAGTATAAAATGCAAGTAGTATTTTGTGGTTACATTTTCTATCAGTGTGCAGTTTTAATCATCTTTACATAAGTATTCTTCATAGTCTATTGTTGACTAATGGGTTAGGAAAAACCCTAGTACATTTTTTGTGGGGTTAGCTACATTGAAGAAAGCATCACCTGAAACCAAAGACTTCTAACTTGATACTAGTTTATGCTCGTGCGATGCATGGGCTGGGTTATTTTGAAGGTAATGTTAGCGTGTTAAATATGTTAAATTATCGTGAATTACATCTTGAATGTTAGATATGGGCAATCTAAATTATCCCAGTAAATTTGCAATTGATGTAAAATAAATTTTATCTGGAGGTGAAAGTTATTTTGTTGAGTCAAGTTTAATTTTTAAAAAATGTTGGGTGTTGTTTAATTTAACGTTGTGTGTCTAAATGTAACTATCAACTTGACTACTATTTTATGTATTTTGGTAATGCATACAAGCTATAAAAAAAATGCAGCTCACAAAATCTTGCGGTAAAAAGAAGAAAATAACTTAATTTGACAATTTGGAAGGGAAAACAACGAATTTTGGCCTTGAAAACAACTTGCACCCAGGCAAGCTGGTGGTCATGACGTGCGTGCCAAAGAGAGATTTCCGAATTGGAGTCATGAACGCGATTTCAATAATCGTATCCAAAGTTATAATCGAAATATTAAAACACGTCTAAATATTTTGTCATTTTAAGTTGTTTTCTTCTTTTTATAGTAAAATTTCGTTAATTCCATAATTATGTCTTTTATTTTGGTATGATTATTGAGTTTTTGTTATTTTTGATAAAATTTTGATAATAATGTTTTTATTGCAGCTGCATTTTTTATATCTTTTATAATATCTTTAGTTGTCTATATTACCAAAATATATAAGATAGTGGTCAAGTGCGTAGTGACATTCAGACACAATGTTAAATTAAACAACACCCAACATGTCTTGAAAATTGAACTTGACTCAACAAAATAAAAGTAACTTCAGTAGCATTTG
>CAIGRN010191900.1:0-22021 GCA_903798345.1 Fraxinus anomala
TATGCATTCACCATCCGTTTTTGAGGACATTCCGCCACTCGATGAGGTCCTTCTCATAAAAAAAACACATCAATTTAGGAGTGGCATGAGATCTGACCTTTTTTTTTTATTCTAGTTGTTAATGCTGCTGTGGTTATAGTTTAACGGCTGTTTTGATAGTTTCCTTGAAAGTTACTTTGACAGGTGTCTTGATAGGCTCCTCCCTTGTTATTAGAGTAACGCTCTCCCCCATCAGAGTTCGAACTGGGTCTATAAGGTCTATTTCTACCTCCAAAAGCTTGACTATTCCCTGAAGTCGATCCTTCCCCGACTTGGGTTGATAATCACTTAAACATTCGACGGCTCCCATGACCGCGCTCAAATCAGTAACCTGCTGTCTCTGAAACTTCGTGCATGTCTCAAATATTCAGCATATGTCCTGAAAAGGTTTTCACATACTCCCNCTTCTGTCTCTGAAGTTCCGTGCGTGTCCACGGTTCCAACCCTTCCATGAAGGTGAATAGCTTATCCTTTTCCGACATATCTCGAATATTCAGCATATGTCCTGAAAAGGTTTTCACATACTCCCTGATGGAGCTAATATGTTTCAGCTTTTGTAGTGCCCGTCATGCCTGATATTCCACATTTTTTGGGAAAAACTGAGTTTTGGTCACTTTCTTGAGGAGATCCCAAAAATCTATTCAAACCCTGTTGGCCTAAATATCAACATACTTTGTCTGTCACCATAGTTTTGCATCTCCACCAAGATACATGGTAGCTGTTGTAACCTTTCTCATTTCATCCTCGATCGAAGCTGCAAAAAAGTATTGTTCCATATCAAACAAGAAGATAGCTGTTGTAACCTTTCTTGCTTCATCTTCGATCGAAGCCGCAAGAAAGTATTGTTCCATATCAAACAAGAAATTTTCGACTTTTTTTGCATAGCGTGCCCCTACTAGGTACATGGTTTCAGAATTCTAAGCGTGGGAGCATACTCACATGTGGGGGCTTGCTCATTGCCTACCGCACGTTGAAGTATTAGTAATTGAGATCTCAACGCTTCTATTTTCTCCTACAATCAGGCAGGATAGTAACAGCCTTAGTCATTGTTGTACAAGTCCTTCGACTTTCATCCAGTTAGATGTGTAAATCATGAATTTCCATCTCTGCCAACTCGACTTTTTCCTCGAGGCCCTCTACGGTATAGCACAACATATGAATTGTCACCTCAAGTATATCCACGCGCTGCTTTGTATTCCTCTTTTGAGGATCTACCACCTCCGTAGTGTTCGATTCAATTGAATCCATAGCGTTCTTATCGAGGGTCTTGAGCCGCAGTTCTGATACCAAATTTCACGGGGTGTCTTTCTTCTTGACACAGAAAGAGACACCTTGCGCCAGTAGTCTGCTCCACTAGACTACCTTCCGTCTTCTCTCAATCGTTTCGGGATGAAAGAAAATTTGATTACAATTTGTAGAAATTTTGCAACACAAAATTGAAATACATCAAAAGTAAACTAATCATTAATTGCTTGAAAACTTGAAATTATAATTGATGAAAGTAGGAAATTACAATGGCTAGTACAGGGGCGAATACTAGAAAGTTTGAAAGATGTTTGAAAGACTAATACCCCCATAATAGCATTCGGAACAAAAACCTAAGTGATAGGAGTAGACGTTTAAATGACGAGGAACCATAATAAACTTTTACCAATATCAGAGCTATTTTACAAATGAAATAAACTATTACAATGGAAAAAAATTTACAACTCAAATTGAACTAATATTTATAATGTGCGGTCGAAGATGGGCAAACTGCGGCTGCGATTGGGTCAAGGAGCTTAATCAAAGCTGTAGTCCTTGACACATAGAGAAGTTTTGATGTACTGTGTTTTAGGCTTTGTCAACTGTAAAAGACTTGAATCTCCTTAAAGAGAGGGAGATATCTGCGCCTCAATCCGTCTCATTTCGTTAGCTTCCTATTTAATTTGTAACTCCATCTTCAATTATTGAAATTTTACCAACAATTTTAAGGAGATTCAAACAAATGGAGTTAGCACTTTTGCAGCCCATTGACAACGTCAAAGATCTCAACAAATCCTTCCATTTTAAGGGAACCCATTTCTAGCGATGGAAGACAAAAATCCTATTTTACCTTAGTCTTCTCAAAGTCTCTTACACCCTCACTGAGAAGAATCCAAACAAGGTTTCTACCGACAATATAAACGAAGAGGAACTTTAAGCTCATCAATATGGAAGGTAGAAAAATATAATATAGATGAGTATAATTGTTAGTGTTATATCTTGAATTGCTTAGCAGGTAATTTTTATGATTACTATAATATTTATTCCTCTGTAAAGAAAATGTGGAAATGTTTACAGAATAAATTTGATACTAAGGAAGTTGGTGCAAAGAAATATGCTGCTAATCGCCTTTTTCACTATCAAATGGTGGATGGAAAATCTGTAGTAGAACAAGCACAAGATTTTCAAATGATTGTTGCAGAGGTTAGATCTGAAGACATCAAAATTGGGGACAACTTTGTTGTGGCTGCACTCATTGACAAACACCACTATCATGGAGAAAGTTTCAAAAGACAATGCACCATATCACTCGCATCCGCGTAGAAGAGCAAGCTAAAGGCCAAGATGCACTGATAACACAATAAGCTATGGACATTTTAGCACGAAGATAAATTTAATTGCCGCAAATAATCACTTTCCCTATAAACAATTTTCTAGAAATAGTTGAAGCCAAGAAAGAAAAAGATGAAAATTTATGGTAAGCCTCACAATCGGGGAAACACGAACCAAAAAAATAAGAATAAAGTCACTCCTTCTCAAAATCAAATTTATAATGCATATTTTGTCTATGGCAAAAGTGGACACATTGCTCGAAATTGCAGATTTCAAAAACAACAGCATTTTCCTCAGGCTAATATAACTGAAGAATCACTTATGGTAATGATTATATAATTAACATGGTATAGTATGTTGAAGGGTGGTGGGCAGATTCTTGGTGCCAATAGGCATGTTTGCAATGATAAAGATTGGTTCAACAATTACACTCCCTTCAATGAAAGAACCAATCGTGCTTGCTGATTCAATGAAAGATTGGTGCCAAATCAAGATTATTGGGAGTGGTGAGGTTGAACTAAAATTCACATATGGACGTGTGCTAACTTTGAAAGATGTTTTACACACATCGTAAATGAAGAGGAACTTGATGTCAAGTTTTTTTCTCTTAATAAGCTTGTGATAGAATGTTCAAATTGAATATTGAAAATAATAAAACAACATCTACTTTTGTTTACAAGCTTTCTTCTGAGAATTTTTTACATATTCGTTTATCTCATATAAACAATAGTTATGTAAGAATCATCAGTAGTTTTGGGATTACTCCCAAGACTGAAAAATGATTTCAAAAAATATGAAATTTGCAGTCAAGCAAAAATTACAAAGAAGCCTCATATAAGTGTTGAAAGAAATACCGGATTGTTAGAATTAATTTATACTGATCTTTGTGAATTTGAAGAAACTTTAACTTATGGAGGTAACTAATATTTTATCACTTTTAGTGATAATTTTTCAAAATACACTTATGTTTATTTATTGAAAAAACAAAAGTGATGCTTTTGATCAATTCAAAATTTTCCTCCAAGAAGTTGAAAATCAATTCAGTAGTAAATCAAAAGACTTAGCAATGATAAAGGCCGAGAATATGATTATATTACTTTTAATTCTTTTGTTCTATATTTGGAAATTATTCATGAGACTACTCCACCATACTCACCCGCGTCTAATTGTGTAGCTGAAAAAAAAAATAGAATTTTGATTGATTGACAAATGCCATGCTTGAGTCAGGTGTTTTTTTCAAATCCTTGGAGTGAAGCAATTTTAACTGCATGTTATGTGTTAAATAGAGTCCCCCACAAGAAAACAAAAATCACATCTTTTGAGCTGTGGAAAAAGTATAAGCCGAACTTGAGATTTTTAAGGGTTTAGGACTGTTTAGCTTTTGTAAGGCTAACACATCCTAAATTATCAAAATTGGGTGTTAGAACTACCACTTGTGCTTTTCTTGGATATGAGTAAATAGTACAGTCTACATATTTTTAGATATTGAAAATAATATTATTTTCGAGTTAGGTGATGCTATTTTTCATGAAGATAAATTTCATTTCAAAACCAAAAATAGTGGGGGTGAAGAATTAAGAAAAAATATTTTATCAGAACCAAGTTCTTCTACTCCTTTTTCAAAGCAAGAAAATTTCCCGATTGAACCTAGAAGGAGAAAGAGCTAGAGTTGAAAAAGATTTTAGTCCTGACTACTGTGTATTCAATACTAAGGAAACTCCAATTTCTTTACAAGAGGCTTTTACATCATCTAATGCTGTATTTTGGAAAGAGGCTTTAAATGATGTGATAGATTCTCTAATTTACAACAACACTTGAAAATTGGTAGAATTGTCACTGGGTTGTATAACTATTGGTTGTAAATAGGTCTTTAGAAAGAAATATAAACTGGATGGTGTAGGCAATAAATTCAATGCTAGACTTGTTACAAAGGGGCTTTTTTTTTTAAAAAAAGCTAACTTTGATTTTTTCAATATTTTTTCTCCGATAACTAGAGTCACATCCATTAGATTGTTGATTGCAATAGCTGCAATTTATAATCTTGGAATTCATCAAATGGATGTAAAACTTGCCTTTTTGAATGGGGATCTAGATAAGAAAACCCGAAAGCTTTGTAGAGCCCGGACAAGAAAGCAAAGTATGTAAACTAAATAAATTCCTATATGGCTTAAAACAAACATCTAAGCAGTGCATGAAAAGTTTGATTCATGTATAATTAAAAATGGTTTTAAAACCAACGAGTGTGATAAGTGCACATATTACAGATCTTCTAAAAAATCACATGTCATTGTTAGTCTTGATGTGGATGATTTGTTGATATTTGATTCAAACTTGCATGTTATAAATGAGACAAAAATCATACTTTGTAACCATTTTGATATGAAAGCTCTTGGTAAGACTAATTTCATTTTAGGTGAAAATCACAAAAACATGTGATGACGTTTTATTTTTATCAGTCGTATTATGTCCACAGAATGTTGAAAAAATATAATTACTATGATTTTTGTGAATGATGGAAATGATGTGATTAATCAAAATAAATATGCTAGCATAATTGGAAGTTTACGTTATGCAATTGAATGTACTAAGTGTTCTAAAAAGCATAAAGTGTGGTGAATCGTGGAGATCAATTTTCGACATAGACGAGCTTAGACGAAACCTGGGCATTAAAAAGCATAAAAAATGTTTTCTTATTTTAATATTATTTTAAAATTATATAATATTTTAAGTTTTGTGTCACCTAGGCCGCTTTTTAGAACGTTGATTGTACTAGACCTGACATTACATATGCAATAGAAATACTTAGCAGATTTACTAGCAAATCAAGGAGAGATAATTGGCATGACAAATAGCGTTTAATGAAATATTTATCTGGTACCAAAGATTATGGCTTATTTTATAAAAAGAATCCCACTGTACTTGAAGGGTTCAGTGATGTCAATTGGAATCGGGAGATTTTCTCTATATTATTGGTCATATTTTTACATTGGGTGGTGGTGCTATATGTTGGAATTCTAAGAAACAAACCATTATTGCTAATTAAACCATGGAAGTTGAGTTTATAGCTCTGACATTAGCAAGTAGGGAAGCAAATAGGTTAAGAGATTTATTATGTAAGATTCCTTTGTGGGAAAAACCAATTCCATCAATGTTAATTCATTGTGATAGCACTGCAACAGAGCAAAAAAGTAGAGCACATAATTGTTATTATAATAGTAAATTTAGACCTATCAGGAGAAAATCCGGTACTATGAGATCTTATCTAAGTAATGACATCATTAATGAAGATTATGTAAAATCTTGTGATAATCTTACAAATCCATTAACAAAGGCATTGTCAAGAGAAAAGATCTGGAGCACATCGAGGGGGATGGGGTTGAAGCCTATATAAACAAGAGCCACGCACGAGGATACCCAACTCGAGGACTAGAGATCCTGAGATCATGTGAGTGCATTTATCATGTAATACTTTTGGAGTTTGAGGATTTTTTTTTTTAAAAAAAAACTGTTAATGAGGTCTATAACTCTTATGAGTGGAGTGCATGTATTATAGGAGCAACCTTGATAGATTCCACCTATGTGAGTATAAAGGTGGGGCCGCTTCCTATGAGAATTGGGCTTATTCTCAAATACGCTCATGAAATTGGGATTAGCACAAGGTCGTAATGTGCTTGTAATTAAAGATCATGTCAACACCTGGATTGTTATGCATGGACATTAATTCTTTATTTTTGTTAAGTAGGCATAGTTCAATACTAAGCACACTATTGTCTCTAGAGGGTTTCTGTTTCACTAAGTGAAGGTTCAATGCAAAGCACGCCTTCATGATGCATAATAGTCCTTTTTTACCTGGTATCTTTGTGTTTGTTTTATATTAAAATGAGTGGGAAAATGTTTGTGCATTTTAATATATTTAATTCATTCATTGCATTTTCTTTTAATATGGTGTAGGTTTTGGAAGTTATGAATGTGAAGGTGTTGGAGGTTTGGAAAATGAAAGGTGAATAGGTAGGAATTGAATACATAACATTCATATGTTTATGACACCTCTTTATTTTGAGTGGTCTATTTTTACCTATAAATAGGACCATTCATTAGTCATTCATCACCAACACAACAATCACAATTCTCTCATCTTCTCTTCTTACATTCTCACTCATTTTCTTTGAGAGATTCTTGAGCAAAGAATGGTGTTCTTTTAATGGAGCTTTGGGCTCAATTACTTGTGCAGAGTTTGTTTGAGTTATACGACGAACAATCGGGTTGTTCTATCCTAGAAAAGACAAGTTATAGAGAAGTTCGCTATGCCGTATTTTAAACTTGCCAATCACAAAATGCTTGAATCTCCTTAAAGAGGGTGAGCTATCCGAGCGTCATTCCGTCTGTTTTGTTGTTTTCTTAGTTAGTTTGTAATTTCATTTTCTATTGTTGAAATTTCACCAACACGTTCAAGTTGGTCCCTAATTTTATTTTATTTTTGGGATTGATTACTAAACTTAACTAATTGTTAAAATTTATTGATCTCATCTACGTTCGCCAATTTGATTAACGAAATAATACAGGAGTCTAATTAGCAAATAGCTATACCATCCACATTTGTTTAGTCAAATTAAATGTGGCCTACTTAAAACAAAGTTTAAATTCAGTGGCCACATAAAACAAAGTGAACACAAACTTTTGATAAAAGTTTAGGTGACAGTGAGCGTATTAACCTTACGGTTATGCTAGATGTATATTATCACTTACATATTGATTTAAATACGCATGATATTGTAAAATATGATTGGATTAAAACTTTTTGAACCAAATTAAAAAAAAAAAAAAAAAATCTCCACTCTCTTCTAACACTTTATCTATCGGCAAAATCTTCTATAACTCCTTATTTGCAAGTAAAATTATTCTTAACCCTAACTACATTTTATCAGACAAAAGTTCTAAGCATACCAAGTATCTGCCAACATTCCACTATAAGAAAATTATTTGAAAATGTAATTGAATTCTGCAGTAGAAAATCTTATAATATCACCATGGCTTCTAACTAATTTCCACTCGATAACTCCTTTACTTGATGAAATACAAGACTTCCTTTTAGAGAGAAAATTTTGTACATCTTGCAATAAAACCCAATAACCAAATGAAAATTTATTATAGGCAGATAATTAGACGACCATTTACTTTTAGATTTTAAATATAAATATTGAATATACTCTCTCTCGGTTGGTCCTCATATTCATCACATAACCTTAAGATGGGTTTTAATATGGATATTACCTGAAACTGTCTAGAAATTCATAATACTTAAATCATGGTTATCATGTCGAATATTTTCTTTCATGTATTACAAACACGATCACCTCTAAAAAAGTACTTTATGAATGAACTTTCTATAAATTATTTAAGGTTCAAACTGTAATACTTCAATGAATATTCATTATAAACTTTAAGTTCATTAAATAACATTGTTGCAATTAGAAACAAAAATCTCAAAAAACAAATATCAGAGTCAAGTCATAATTAAGCGAGCAAAGCCCATGTTTTCAACATAATGTTTATAAACTTGAGTTGACAAACCTTTAGTCATGGAATCTGCTATCATATGAATTGTCGATATGCTCAATGGACATTTCTTCTTTTTATGATCTCTAACAATCACATACTTTATGTCAATATGTTTGCTTCGACTTTCACTTTCGTTATTTTTCGAATGTTTTCAAGTTAAAAATAAAAATAAAAAATTTGAAACGGTCATTAATGTCAGATCCACCCTTTCAACCAGTCACCACCATTCTCTACTCCTGTCATTACCTTCAAACTACCCAAAACCTTCACATTAGCATTAATCAACAGAAAGAAGAATACACCATACTCCTGCTTAGTTTTAATCTTTGTTCCTTATTAAAATAATTAAAAAATAAACGTTTTACCTCTGCCTGCGCTGGCAGAACCTTAAAAAATCAAAAAAACTAATAATTTTCAAAGCACCGTGTAATAGTTGCTGCCAAAAACTCACCAGAATTTCAACCCACTCTCTATGACTATTGACTATAAGCCAAATAATCCACATAACACAGCTCACTAACCCAGCCTTTCTACGCTACCACAGAAACTTAGCCCACTGTCGCAGAGCCCACACCCAATCTTCACCCATTGCCCCAAGTGAAAGTTAGACCCACACCCTCAAAAAATTAAATATTAGGGTGTGTTAATTGCAAGTATGGAATTTGCAAGAGAAGAAAATAAATTCTAGGCAATTGTCTAGAACTTATTTGTATGAAAATTATTAATTAAATGTATTTGATTAATTTAGTTTTTAATCTAGAAAATATTAGACTTGTCCATTTTTTATTTGATTGGTAGATGAGAGAGTGAATTACTTGAAAAATAAAAACTATCAATTCCTAAAAAATTCTTTATTTTTGAGGAAAATATGCTCACATGACAAAAAGTTGGAAAATATTTTCAATGAAATAAATTATCAATCAAACACCTCAAAAGTAGGAATTTGGATGGAAAAATGGTATTTGGAAAATATCAATTTTTCATCCAAATTCTTACTTTGAAATGTTTGATTCTTATTTTTTTTCATTAAAATTATTTTCTAACTTTTAAATATGCCTAATTTTCCTTTGTTAAAGGATAATATATTTATTTATTTATTTGAGTATGTTTTTGTTTTCCTCAAAATAAAGAAAACATTTTCTTTTCTAAGAAATATTTTTTATGCCAATCAAACACACTCTTAGATTAATAACCTTAAAATTGCTTAGAACTATAAATTCGCGTATTAATTACGCTCAAAACCCCGCCCAAAAAAGTCCATGAATTGATTTCGTCACTTTTTTTTAGATTTTATCATTTTTTTTAAATTTTTTGTTACTTTTCGTTTGATAGTTTTTCGTTTCTCTTTTTAGAGGATTGGGAGTTAATCATACCACATGAATATTCATTTAAAGAGACATGATATGTTACTTTTCCATGAAAAAAGTGGCATGAAATTTTTTTAGTAGTGATATACCTTAATTCATTCAAAAAATGACTTGATGCACTTTGAGCTTCATAAAATTGTTGTCAAATTTAGCTTATATGTAAATATAAGGATATATCAAACGTTTTATTGATAGAATTGCATACCAATAACAACTTAGTCTCTTTTCAATAATGTCAAAACTAGCTTCTTCAAAAAATAAAAAAAAAAAAAAAAAAATGACATTATGTCACTTTTATGTCACTCTTTCAAAAAAACATGATATTTATGTTTTAACAAAGGTTTTTGTATGTGCATTTTTTGAGACAATTTAAGTCAATTTGTCATTTTTATATTCATTATTTTCTTCTCATTTGTCTCTATAACAGGTGAATACGTTAATTTCATCTATATCTACGAAAATAATACAAATGACAGTATGAGAGTTTTTTTTTTTTTTTTTAAGTGACAAAGTAGCACATCGAAAAGTCAATTTTTCAGCATTCAAATAAGTGTTAAATCATATTAGTTTTTAATATAAAATAAGGTTTGAATTCTTATTCATATTTAATTATTCATAAACACACAAGTATGCATCTATTTAATTGATCTAAATTAATTTAAATGAGATAGAATTCGACCTTTTTAGATAAAAGTGACATAGTATGTGATTTTTAAATTTTAACATTTTAATTCATATGCAACAAAACAAATGTTAGATGATATCAATTTTTAATGTAAAATAAATTGTTACATTTAATAAAAAAAAGGTGATAAAAAAATATCACTTTTCTCGTTCTCATTTTCATAAACACGCTGTATGCATCACTTGAATTGATCAAAAGTTGATTTTTCAAATATATTAAATCAATTCAATTCATACAAATCTGAATTTTAATATATACTAATTCAAAATTATTAATTTGAAAATGAAATTATATATGTACTACAACAAAGAACCTAAACAACATCAAAATCAAATAAAATATGAACTAATTGAATAAAAAATCACAAACATATAAACCTTTAGATTTGGATTGATTATTTATAGATTTGGGGAAGAAGATTTTGAAGAAAAGATAGATGAAGCATCCTTGATCTTGTTTGTACTTGATTTGTGTAAGATTTCCTCTTATGAAATGGTTTTGAATTTTGTTGAAAATCACATATTTTCTGCACACTGTATTTCTACCGGTAATAAGTGGTGAAATTATAATATTTGTGCTCTAGTTCATGTTTATAATCATTTTTAAAAGCACTCTAAAATTAAGGGTATTTCTATAAGTTCTACACAAATCATAATGTAATCGAAGCCTATTAACCTAACAAAACCCAGCCCAATAAAACAACCATATATACACGTATCCACAAACCATGCTCCTAGACCAATCCACATAAAACCCTTCACAATCTAACTTACACAACCTAGTCGAAAAATCATAACCCACATAACTCAATATAAAGCTAAAATTTGTTCAGACCATGACTTGTAAATAAAATTGTTTCACAGCTACTGTTGTATTAATACCGATAAGCCCGCTCCCCAGAAGTCAATTGCAGCAACCCATCGTCATAGGTGTCGTCGTGCTATGTTGGAGATGATGACTTGGACACAATTTGGCTCTTTTGAATCTCGTGAGATACTAATTTCTATTATGTTGAAAACTTTTATTTTTAGTTAATTAGTTTGGTTTGTCACTTTTAAATTTAAAAAAGTAATAAATAACAATAAAAATAAAGAAAATAAATTTATAATAATAATAAAATAGATTGTGCTAAAGTGCAATTTGCAATTATTTTAAATCCCTGTCTTTGTCTCGACAATCTACTCAACACCATGTCCAATTCATATAACCTCTATAGTTGCACAAACCCTTAGATCATTACCATGATAGAGTGCATTTTCATTCCCCTTATCAATTCAATTATCCCCAGTTTAGGGACGATATTGGATACATTGATTATCTTCTAGGTGACTTAACTTATAACCATGGAACTTTGATAGTCTGGTGAGTATTGAGTAATTTCTTGATTGGCTCGCCAAACTTAAAAAGTTTTTTGAATTTCACAATATAAGTGACTCTTATAATATTTTTCATACTAATATATCACTTGTCGAATCTATAATGTGTTATTAGAAGTCATTCTGCGTGGCTTTGATTGCCTAGGTCAATGTTTGTCACTTTATGGGATGAGATAAAATGAATATTAAGTAACAAATACGCCCATGAGTATTATCGAACTCAATAGCTAGATATATATTTTTTTGCATTGTAGGTAAGGTACGTCCATTGTTAACGAATATATAGCCCACTTTGAAGAGGTATTGTACCCCACATCACAGTGTATAAGTTCCTCAATGGTTTGAATCATAAAATTACTTGTAATGACCTTTCTGCACCCCAATTCTTAAATGAAGCTTACTGGCATGCCTACATATGGGACATATCCTTTAATCTTCTCCAAGAATATCAACACTAGGCCTACCACCCAAGTCCAATAAGTCGCTTCCTAGGTCTTATTATGTTAGTCCTCATCATGAAGAAGAAAATGAGGGTTTTATTATTGAGCCTACTGACTATTCTGATAACGAGAATGAGAGTTTTGAGAATTGTCCCCGTTTTCCCTTTCAAACCTGTCTTCGACACAATTGACCATGATACAATTGAAGATTTACCTATAGCGTTGTTACATAAACCAAACATTCCATTTGTTTTCAACCTCGTGCCAAAATTATTAATGAGTTGACATTATTATGTAGCTATTTCGCGTGAGTGAAAATCCCAGGGTTGCCTCACTTTTATCCTAGCCAATGTTCGCTTGCATACGTTTCTTAGATAATTGTTTCCCTTGGTATGAATTCAATCACATGTTGTTGTCAAAAGTCCGGTACTGATATTTGGTCCAAACAAAGATCGATCTTCTTTGAAAATGAAGTTGCAGTCTATCTCGCTAAAATCGAGTTTACTCAATCGGGAAAATATGATGGAGAATAAAAGTAGTTAATTTATATTAGTTTATTCAATTTTGTTAAATGTACTTTAAGTTTGACAACAAGCTTGACGTTACTGTTAGTTGACAACTTTCATACATTGACTTTAACAATATTTTAAACAATCAATGTCACCAATTTTTGCACATCTTGAAATGTCAAACTTAATGTATATAAACAGCGTACAAGTAGTTTAATTCTAGTTTATTTTAATTATTATAGTTTCCAAGTTTGAATGAAATTAGATTATTGTTTTAGAGATATCTAGTTTGACTAAATTAGGGTTTATTTACTTTGTTTCATTTTCAAATAGGTTTGTTTAGATTACACAGAAACCGGCCTATTCATTGTTTTATGTAGACTTTTATATTGAAAAAGAAATTATATATTCTCCCCTTCTTCTCTCTTTCCCTCCCTCTTGTTCTCTTTCTCCTCTCTTCCTCTTCCTCTTCATTTCTCAATCTTTTTCTTGATCGTGAGATCCTAAGTCACCAGCTTACTTCATTCCTTTGCGGATAAATGATACGAAGGAGTCTAGCTTTGGAAGCCACGGGTCAATATAGACATGGATCAGCTCTCCATCCCTCCACATGCCATCTCATTCCACCTTGTAGCAGTTCACGTCCCCAAATTACACTTCTTAAAGAAAAGAAGCCCCAATAGGAATTCCAGCGCGAAGAATACTCTTCCCGTATATATTATTTTCCTTTTAACACACTTGCAGCCACAGACAAGGGAATAATAAGAGGGTATTTGGTGTGGATTAAAATTAGATTTTTAGTGGATTGATATAGAAGTTTTTAAAATGTGTGGTTGAAAATATGTGGTACCCATGGAAGATGTGGTTAATATTGATTATTTGACTTTGATTTAGATTAAAATCATATTTTAATCTGACCCAAACAGACCCTAAATACCCCCACCCTTGTGTAGCCAAAAGAAATTGGTTAAAAAATTTCAGATCTCTCAACAAGTCCACCTGCACCCTTTGGCCTACATAACTTCGACCACCCAACCCATGCCACTTCACGCTTCTTATCATCTCGGCCCCATGAGATCCTTCTGATTAAAGATGGGGAATATCAGCACACGGAGTGACCGGAACCCTGAATATACTCATCGTGTAAGTGGGAATAGATTGCATCAAAGCCTTATTAAGAATTTCTCAAGCCCAAGCCAAAAAAAAACCCCCTGTGCGTACGTTTAACCCTTTTCTAGATTCTCTTTGTAATCTGTAATTCACTTGTTAATCACAGGACACAAAGATTGTAAATTTGTATCAAAAGTGAAAATAAAACACAAGCATGAACACGTCAAATAATGTAACACCTCATGATAACATTTATGCTCTAAATAACTTGTTTCATAGAAGAAGATTGAACTTTAAAAGGAAACAAAACATAAACCTTCAATACATGAAATTAATGCTCTAATTAAGACAGACATTTATCCTTTATTTTTTCAAACATTATTCAAACCAGTCCTCGCGAAAATTAAATAAGAAATATATATTGAGCAATACAATTATAGCTTGAAGAAAGTTCACGTGTGTGTATATGTATGAAGCTGTTTTCTATCGTTAATACCGACGGAAGAATGGCCAAACGGAAAATTTCATCATCCCATTTTTGCAATGAAATCCGTTGCGTTCACCACAAGCAAAATAATAAGGCTGCCATCTCTTAAGCACAAATTCAAAACCTTCTCCTCCTCCTTGTGTCACTTGTGCAATCTTCTGTGCTCTTTTCAAATCACAATTTTGGAAACTCCAGAAATTTGGCAACAGGTAAACACTGTGAGGAAATGTGGTGTCATTTGGGGGATCAAACTTGAATACTGCATGCATGCAACAGATCAGTATCAGACGCTTAGTGATTGGAAACAAGAATAAAGATATAAGAGCTCGAGTTATTCATCCTAACGAAGTTGAACTTTTAATATGGACTTATTATTCGACAATATTCTAACTCTGTACGTGTTAAATAACTGACATCTCTTGATTTAAAACGTAAACACGACAATGAAATGGCAACATACCGAGTGTGTCGTTCAAGTAAAAGGGGCCATTTCTGATAGCCCAATCAGTATAATTGAACCCAAAATGCCAATTCTCAGAACCGCCAACAATTATTCTTTTTGAAGTTTGATTTGCATTCCAATGTCCATATGGCCAGCCTGAAGTGTGATTCCAGTTTCCATTCCAATCTGCACTGAAATTCTTGTTGGCCATTCCAATGCTAAACATGGATATGGCCACAAGAATCACAAGGGCTCCTGCATTTCCCAAACCCATGTTATTTTTTCCTCTATGGTAAATGGACTTCTTTAATGGGAGTTTACAGGAGTAAATTTGATGTGTTGATGTATTGAAGAGATAGCATGAGCATTTTATAGTAAAAGTTTGTAGGAATTAAGTCAAAATACATGTAAGTTGGCAGAAATCGGACAAAAATTCTCTCTTAAGTTGGTTGGTAAGACTGAAAATTATTAATGTAAAAGGTTGAAATTTTGAAGTGTTTTTTCTTACATTTTCCAGGCCAACATCCACTTAGGTTGCAATTAATCCTATTTAGTATATATTAAGAATCCTCCATTTATTGTGATAAAAATAAACAAAAATCCCACAAGAGTCAGATAGAATGGCTCAAGAAAGAATTGCTACCTAGCATTCTTGCTTTACCTACTTCAATTAAATATGACAAATAATTCTTCTTCTTCGGGGGAAGATTATATGGTTTGATTCATTGCATAAATTTAATCTTGTTAATATTTTTGGGATTCATTATTTAGCCCATGTTTGACACACATTCTCTAAACATACATTTTTTCAAAACTCATTTTCAACCACGCATTCCTCAATAAAATAATATTTTCTACAATAATTTTTTTTTTTTTTTACTTTTTAACCACATATTTTCCATCATATCACTTTTTAAAATACATTATTTCCTTAATAATATCAATCAAACACGCCCTTAATCTAAATAATACGAAGTGATGAGATTATTTGTACAGACAAAAAATGGGTTTGAGTCATGTAGTGTGACACAAATTTAACTTAAATTGTTGTAGAGAATTAGTGGAATTGAGATTTACAATTACCATTGATAAGAGGAAACCTTGAAACATGCTCATATTTGGTGTAGATAAAATTTATTAGAATTTTCAAGTGAAATTCAATAATTAATGTTTACCATACATTTCATGGGATTCATAATCTTTCAATCACACATTTCATTTATATGTATAAAATCATGCAAGGATAAAGAACTTGATAAAAATGAGTTTAAGATATACATAAGATGTGAATTGATAATAAAAACAATAAATTAAGTTGTTATTCTTAATAAATTAAAGATAAACTATGTTATGCCTCGTCCGACGCACCCTCCTTGTCCAAAACTCTCTTTTACGCTAAAGCACTTGCTATCTTTGAAGGAATCTGCAAGCGATATTTAGAAATGATTGATGTAACGTTTATATTAATGAATGTCAGCATTGTTAGTTTAAGATGTAGGGCGGTGACCCATTATCAATGAATTAAATGAATAGCAGACAAAGTGATGTGAGGTTTCGACTTGGGAGATGAAACCATGTGCTTCATATCCAACGATTACTACGTCGGTCACAACTTTATAAATAAGCAACTCTTGTAATTTACTCAAAAAAGGGCAAATCTTTATAATTAAAAATACATTTGGTTTTCTCTCTTACTCGTTCCATATTATTTGGTTGAGTTATTTGCGATTGTTGGTTTATGTGCAATCTCCTTTGATTATATTATCGGTGTCCGAATATTTTTGTCTTGTGTCGTAAAAGCATCTCTTACGTCCACAAATGTCACTTCAATATATTCGGATCTCCTATCCAAACGTATTGAAATTTGCTTGTGTGAACAGGAGTGGATCCGGCATTTATTGTCCTACAAAAAATGAGGTCAAAAGACTACTTTTATTCTTTTTTGCTATTCTATTCGGGTTGGAAGAAGGATTTAATTCTAGAAATTGGCGCGTTCCTCCATCAATTTGCAATTGGGTTGGTTAGTTCACAACAGTTTGGCCTGGAACTCTAGCCATCTATTTTTTGAAAAAAATTCAAAGAGTTGGGGCCTTTGAAAAAAAAGAAAGTCAAATAAAGTGTATTTTCAATATAAGCATGTCAAAGGCGGCTGTAATTCATCATTGCGCGGGAAATAATACGGAAGTATTGCATTTCTACCTGAAAATGGATGATATCGGAGTGACGCAAGTTGACGTCAATATGGAGATTTTCAAGAATTAAGTTTGTTTATAAATTTTTTTGAGAATTAGATTGCAAAATTGTAGTATATTTAGAAATTTTGAGATAATTTTTTTTTTTTTTGGTTCAACATAATGCCGTGTTTTGCTTTTTACGGTGTTGATATTATATCTATAACACCAAGAAAAATAATATATCCATATACAAAAGTTAAAGAACTCTATATTTTGACACATTTGACGGAAACATCGTTTGTATATAGAATTCTTTTGTAAGATCAAGATAAAGTTGAAATGAATTTAACCTCTTTGGATTGTATCAAATTTATTTCAATTTTAATTTCTTCGGATCCAAATTCATTTCAACTTTACAAGATGCTCTAGTTGCATATGATTAAAATCAAAGCACATTGCTTAACTTTCAATGAAAGTTCACGTTGAACATTCAAGTTGGTCTCTCAAGTTTATTTTGTTTTTCGAATTGGTCTCTAAATTTAAATAATTGTTAAATTTTACTGATTTCATCCATATCCGTTAATTTGATTACCGAAATAATACATGAGTCTAACTATCAAATAACTAGACCATCTCATCACATTATTAAGTCAAATTAATTGTGGCCAACTTAAAACAAAGTTTAAATTCAGTGTCCACCATAGAAAAATTTTAACATAAATTTTCGATAAAAGATTTGGTGACAATGTGTTGGGAAAATATTTAGACCAAAATGTTCAAAATTAATCAATAACAAACAACAAGTTACTGAATTATTATCTTTAGATTATTAAGATTAAAATTAATTAAAATTCTAAATTAAGCAATCACAAAAACATTCAGATCAAAAGCGAGGAAATAACACCAGGTATGATCACGGAGGAAAATCCCTTCTCACAATAAAAAAAAAAAAAAATACTCTGGGCTATTAAAATTCACTAGAAATGTTATCTTACGATTAGTCCAAACACTACTAAAGCTGACTCTGGCCACCTAAGTTATAAATCACCAAGGAACTCCTTTGGTTGCGGATCACCAAGAACGAACTTGCTTTAAAGCGCTAGAACTTCAAGAGCTTCTTCTCCCAACTTCAGAATTCTGAAATCTTATAAGCTGAGGTAGGGTTTTGGTGTTTGATCAAGGATCTTTCTGTGTTTTGATCTGTGGCTGATGCAAGAAATATATGGATATAGATTTGATCTTCAAAGAATGTTCTCTTGACTAAATGTAAGCCTCGATCAATAATAATATGTTTATGATGAATTTATGAATCAATGATCTTGGGGTTGAATCAAGAAATCAAAGGATTATGTTTTGGATCTTCGACAATGTGATTTCTAATGTAAAATTATGATTCAACACGCCTTTGGAACGAACTAGGCTTGGGTATTTATAATATGAAGAGTTTGAGGTTGAATAGGATTAGAAAATAGGCTAAAAATCACGAATAGAATTTTCCTGGATACATACACCGCTCATGAAACATTGAGTCTTGCGCAAAGCAAGCAGTTTGTCGCTCAAGCACCAGACGAGCGGATGCATTCCTATTTTGAGCACTCAACACCCGATCAGTGAGTGGTTTTGAACCAACTTTTTCCCTTTAGTCTATATTGATATCTTTAACTCCTTCAAGGACAATATTAACAACCCCCAATTATTTTGATTTTAATTGTAACTCAAAAACTTATGATTTTGAATATGAAAATGGCCAATTATAAATTTAGAAATTATTAATTACAAACTTAGACCTAAAACAATGAGTGTATTAACCCAACTACAATATATGAGACAAAAGTCTTGAGCTTGCCAAGTATCTACAAACATTCCACGATAAGAACATTATACAAGGCGTATTTGAATTCTACAAAAGAATATCTTATAGTACCAATACATAGGCCATGTTTGGTCCCCCATTAAATTATAATTCATTTTTTCTCTCTTCTTATCAACAATATATTCTCTAATAAAATAATATCACGCATAAATCCAAAAATTTTCCTTCTTTTTTAATCACACATTCTCTAAAAAATTACTAAAACAAAATCAAATTCTCATTATAATGTGAGAATAATGAGAATCAAACACGCTTACTTAATAACCCCTTTACTAGATAAAACACAAGACTTTCGGACACTGATCGATTGTCTAAGTTGCATAGTAAGACTATTTTTTGCACCTTGTGTGACAATAGTCTCACTCCTTTCAACTACCTTCCGTCAAATTTCATCATGATTATTTTTTCCAACATAGTTTACTAGCACATGAACACTCGAGTGCATCCATGTGTTACACTCGATGCCAAGGCGTTTGCCTATTTGAGATACACATCTTCTATCTTGTTTGCATGCTCATGCACAATATACGATCCTCTCAAAGCATATTTGTTGTAAAGGAACTCTGCTAAATTCATCCAATGCATAGAGGTTACCATGCCCTACAATGCAATTCTTTTGCGCATCATTTCCTGAACTTAGCTTAATGCTTGTCTTCATGCTCTTCATGAGTGCCTAGCCTAAGTAAGGTCATCCGTTAATCTATGGCTAATTATAAGTTGTTGAAAAATATGAAAAGGAGAATATGGAGAATGGTAGTGCGAACCAAATATTAAAGAATATCTAAAAGAAGGCCTAAAACACGTATAAAATACGCTTTCTTAAAAACGATATTTATCTCCACACAAATTGTTTTTAGGATTTTCAACAAATAGTTTAGACAATGTTAGGTTCAATAGTGTAATTGGCAATTCTGTGAACAAAAAAGATTTAATTAAACATGTGTAAAAGTTAAGAAGTGAAGTGCAATTTGTATAGTTAATTTAGGTAGCCTAGGGTTTGAGTTTGAGTTTGGAAACAAGGAAGAAGCGGTACTGGAATTTCGCTAGCCTCACGCTTGGTCATCGCTCAAGCGACAAAAATAGAACAATTGTCATTCGCTTCTCGCCCAAGCGTCGCTCGAGCAACAGACCCTTCGCCCAAGCGACAATGTTACGCAACTAACCCTAGTTCGCGATTTTGAAGAGTTTTANTCATCTTTTGAGAGATCCAAGAACACAATTCACAGATTGATTCATCCATATCATTCTGGAGATCCGGCAACCAAGTTTTGGGAAAGCATCAAGGTTCGTGAATCCAAAACACCCGACTTCCTTAATACTTTGAGGAAGGTACTCTCTCGGTCGAGCATTGGGAAAGGTGGACTGCAAGCACAGGAAAAGTACAAGAACTAGAGATTTTTGGAATTCCACTTGGAATAGACAATTGAAGAAAATCGGGAAGCTGGAAGGAGACAGTAGATCTTGGAAGCTACAGTAAGTAGATTGGAAAGTCTAGTGGAATTGGATAGACAGCATCTAACTGTAGAAGATCGGGAAGTTGGTGGGTACAGCAACGGCAACCAAGTTTTGGGAAAGCATCAAGGTTCGTGAATCCAAAACACCCGACTTCCTTAATAATTTGAGGAAGGTACTCTCTCGGTCGAGCATTGGGAAAGGTGGACTGCAAGCACAGGAAAAGTACAAGAACTGGAGATTTTTGGAATTCCACTTGGAATAGACAATTGAAGAAAATCGGGAAGTTGGAAGGAGACAGTAGATCTTGGAAGCTACAGTAAGTAGATTGGAAAGTCTAGTGGAATTGGATAGACAGCATCTAACTGTAGAAGATCGGGAAGTTGGTGGGTACAGCAAATCTTGGAGATTACAGGAATTATAACAGTGAGAACTAGTGGAATTTACCAGGCTGAAAATGGACTGTAATTTATATTATCTATAGTGGAGGCAACTGGCTTGGTCCCGGGGTTTTTACTTAGTTGGGATTTCTCCGTCATCATTTTGATGTTCCTTATTTATTGTTTTCTTTATTACTACGGTATTTAAATATATGATAATTGGACATGTATGTTTATTCATCTAGAAAGAATTAAAAGTAACTTATTGCTTTTGATTGATTAATTCTGCACATAGAGTCAAAATTAAAAACGAATAATTAATAATTATTCGATAACTTAGTATCCATTAATTTGATAATCCATAACCTTCTAACAATACGACAAACCTTTGAGAATTTTGCACAAAGCAATAAAGTGAAAAACTGTTTTAAAGAACATGAATATAAAAGAATGAAAATTTTCTTTGAAAGAAGATGAATGAAAATCTTTTTTTTTTTTTGCACTCAAGTATCGTATGAGATTGATTTAATGTTTTAGAAATGGAAAAACTCTTCACATATGTCTACTTTTTCATGTATGCTTCACGAATCAATGCCAAACTTTCATGAAATGATATGATTTTTCATGAAAAGCCACCAAGAAGTCAAATGAAAAAACCAACCTAATGGCTAGTTTTTTCTGCGCATGGTGCATGGTGTAATCCCATACGTGCACATGGGTTTCTCCATGCTTCATGCCAATTTTTTACCCATTTTGATCTTGGTATCTTGTAATATTTCCAATTCTTCTCATTGATATAATTATTCGAAAAACGAATTTATAACCGAAGTACCTTCATAGCATACTCATTCCAACAATATCGATATATTTCCATATTCGTTCAACTAAGAGACGTCACCCCACAAGTACAGTATTTATAGTGAACGGACCCTAGCGTCCAGGCCAGATCACATAGTCAATATTAATGCACACGAGTTAACACAAGTCTAGCTAGCCCTTTTCCAGATTCTCTCTTTAATTTGTAATTCGCTTGTTAATCAGAATGCACAAGATTGTAACTTCGTATCAAAAGTGAGAATAAAGCACGAGCAATAAACACAAAAAAGGTCAAATAATGTAACAGCTCATGATAACATTTATGCTCTAAATAACTTGTTCCATAGAAGAAGACTAAACTTTAAAGGGAAACAAAACACAAATCTCCATTACATGAAATTAACGTTCTATTTAAGACAGACATCTATCCTTTATTTGTTCAAACATTATTCAAACCAGTCCTCGCAAGAACTAAAAAAGAAAATATATATTGAGCAAAGAATTATAGCTTGAAGAAATTGTGTGTGTGTGTGTGTGTGTGTGTGTGTGAAGCCATTTTGTGCCGTTAATACTAACGGTACAATGGCCAAACGGCAAATTTCATCATCCCAGTTTTGCAATGAAATCCATTGCGTTCACCACAGGCAAAATAATAAGGCTGCCATCTCTTAATCACAAACTCAAATCCTTCTCCTCCTCCTTGTGTCACTTGTGCAATCTTCTGTGCTCTTCTCA